>JAYKKI010000009.1:5320000-5550000 GCA_039881145.1 Druceiella hillmani | reverse complement strand
TACAGGATAACCATAGAGATTATTCTACATCTTATAATTGTTACGATATGCACCACGTTTATACGCCCGCGAAAGATGTAGAATATAACACGTTGTAATATATTTACGTTGTGAAAATTAACATTTGTAAATAGTTTAATAGAAATATTTTGTACCCTTAATTATTTACAAGCGTTATGAAATTTGGATTGTAGTTTTCTTCTATAAACCGCTATACAATGTAATAGTGAAATTATGAAAAAAATATTACATGGGGCGGTACTTCATAAATGTAACTGGGAATGAAAAAAAATCTGAGCGACTTCAAGCAATGGTTAAGGTTTATAGTCTAAAACCGTATTAGTAGCGCCACCTCTTGAGGCTTTCAGGCAACAAGGGATCAACAAGCAAATGAATGTAAAAAAACATAGATGGCGCTTTAAAATAATGTGTAAGGGAAGAATTGCAAGAACATTAATCATTAAAATATAAAAAAAAATAACAAAAACAGACCTAAATTTTAACAGGTGCCTAACCACATTTATTTTTGGTTGTTAATGTTGGTAGGCAATATTTGTTTGGTAGGTAGTATTTTATATTAAGCGATATCAATAAAATCAAACTTTCTCTGTCTAATTTTTCCATGTTTTCAGTTTTTCTTAACAAGTCATCTAAAGGTGTTTGGTGCAAATTTTCTCAAAGTACAAAATATTTATAATGAGCTTTTCGAAGTATACTTAAATTGGTTAAGCATACTGATTAATAATATTACAAATCCAATATTGTTTACATGGATATATTTACATCTCTATATTTTTCTTTTTTATAATTTTTTAAATGCGATGGATAATGATTATAGAGTTTTATAGTTTAAGATTCTTACTATTGCATCAAATTTCAAATCAATGCGAACAAAGCCACAGTTTTTAAACTTTCGTATTTTATTGATTTCACTCTGGGATGGGTGCAATCAATATAACGCAAAGGGTTAAAAATAAATCATTATTTAGTTTAAAAATTGCACCAAACAAATTTATTGTTGGATTGCCGACGTTGTCGATACTTCACTATGAAGATGTTGAGTTTTCATTTTGTTTCATTTCACCACACCAATATAACTCTAATATATACCTGGGATGGTTATTAACGTACCTGGATACCTCAAAAGCAAAGATTTTAATAAAAGTCATTGATTTGAAAAGTTTATCTTTTACAGCGGTCGCTTACGTTGACACGAAGAAAATAAGCAAATAATGAAGAGTTTTCCTCAATGTTTACGTATATAAATGTAAATATCTGTCATCTCGGGAATGAAGAGAAATCTAAGAATTATTGATTTTGTTCCTTTTTCAATAAAAAATAATATTAAATTTCGAAATCACATATGTGGATCGCCATTATAATGAAGTATTGGCCGAGTGTGGATTATACAGTGGGGTAACGAAATCGACCGCAGCGCTCGCTGTGGCAGAAATGGAAATATCTAAAGGCGCCTGTTAAATATTGTCATAGAAAATATTTACTTACGCACTCGTGTTTTGCCATGTTTACTTTTGGAACTAGTGCAGTTTAGTAAAAAACATGAATTTTATTATTTTTTAATGACATAAAAAAATAGATCTCAGTTACGAATATTTTATTATGAAAAAGTGTTTGGATAAAAACAAATTACTCACAATAATACCTCCATTTTTTGTATTGTAAAGATAGTTTCACTATATTGACTTTAAATTTGTAATTGGCTATCACATATTTAACAAGCATAAAAATATGAATATTACTAATAAGAGAAAAAGTTAAATAAACTATGAATTAAATTTTTAAAAAAATTAAAAAGATGATTTTATCGTACTTAATATGTACAAAAACATTCAGTTATACAACCCTTGAAAAACTTACTATTAAATTTTTAGTTAATGATTTTTTAATTATAAATTAATAATTAAAAAAAATCATTTTAGCAACAATTAGACTTTCTCTTTATCCAAAAAAAAGTAATTTAAATGTAATAAGGAGGATCCACGAAATTATGATTTAAACATTTATGTCATAAAATAAATATTTAAACAATATAATCAAAACTTTTTTAATACCTTGTAAATGTGTATTTATCTCTTGTTTAACTTTTATTATTATTTCATTTTTGTTTGTATGTTTGTTGGATGTGTAATAAGTAATAATAAATTTAAAGCAAAAATAATATAATACATCAGCAATAAAAAAATAAAGATATTAATTGTGAATATTTTTTTTAATATAATTCTGTTGTAATAAAATAATGACGACGGACTCCTATTTTTTCAATACATCATTTTTATGTATATTCTTTAAGTGACAAAATTAACAAAATTAATTAATGAAGGCTTATAACAAATAACCTCTAATATAATACGTGTTAATCTGGTAAACCTGGAATTGTTTTCAGATTAAGTAGAGTTAATTGTAGTATATTATTTTTTCCAAGATGTTTTCGGTTTAGTTACAACTTTTTAGCTTTGAAACACAAAAATCTTTCTACGTTTCGATTTTTCAACAAAAAATGTACATCGTTGAAATTTTTGTAGATTTTTCAAGTTATCTACAATATTTATCTATGGCATTTTAAAACAACCATAATGTCTTTAAAGTTTATCTCGGAAATGATTCAGCAAACTTCAACTTTTTTACTCAAATGTTTTTTTTCATTACCCATAGTTTCTAAAAAATACTATCAAAACTCTTCCGTCTTCACTGAAATATTAATTTTCATACAACCTTTTTAAATGATTAGGCATTTAATCTAAGTAATAATGAGGTCATAACTTCAGCCCGAATATTTACTATTAAACACAAGTCTTTCACTTCCTACTGCTTTTTTAGGTCGTTACTTTATCCATATTGAACGAGGATTCCATATTGAACGAGGTTCGTAATCTGTACTTAAGATCTCATCTGCTGTATCAATTTCCGGTTCTTCGGTAAATATGACCTGCCTGTTTCTACTTAAGTTTGCTGATATTAAGAGTTATATCGATTAGTTCGGTTTTCAGTAGGACTTTTTCTCGTTGAATTTTTTCTTCATAAATATTCCGAGCATAGATTTTTTTCTTCGATTTTTACGGTAAAATGAGTCAGATCAATTGTGTGTAACCTTTCAATGCCACAGGTCATTACGAGTAGAACACATTGTTTGTAGACCATTGTCTTCAGTGACTGTCAAATCGGCAACTTATTTTATTCCCTTTATTTTATTTTCCCAAACATTGTCCAGCCCAGTCGAATGTTTCTGTTATTTTCTTGGTGGAAGTTACTTCTACCTAGCTAAATCTCTTGTCTCAGGTATATTATAAAACAACTTTGATGCTAATATTTGTTCCTTTCACCGGTATTGTTAGTAGCTATAAACTGAGCATGAGTTTACTATTGTTCAAGTTCACACTCAAGACCACTCGTCTGGAAGAATCATCTAAATCAGTCAATATTTCTGCCAACTCCTGAGGTATATTTGTCAGAATTACTGTATCATCAAAAAATCTCAGGTGTGAGAAATATTTGCTTTTTACGTTGATGCCACATCTAGCCCAATCTATGGTCTTGAAGACATCTTCTAACGTACTTGTGAATGCGCAAAGATATAAAATTTTCCTGTCTCACTTCTTGACCCATTATCTCATCGTTATGTACTTGGACGTTCATGGCTTGGACGTTTTTGGACGTTCATGCCCATTTGATTCCCAATATACCCAATTGGGAATCAAATGGGCACCTTTACAAAGAGCCTATAATTATGTCAATAGTAGCAACAGCTGAAGTTTAAATGAAGTCGGAGGCTTTTTCGTAGTCGATAAAAGCGAGACAGCTACGTCAACTGATTGTGATATTCAATCTTGCGTATAGTCTGTCAAAGTGTAGATGTGATCTACAATGCCGTGGTCTTGTTGATACCTCACTTATTCGGGAACCAGGAATATGTCGAATCTTCGGGTAAGATGGTTCAGGATGACTCTCGAGAACAACTTATAGATGATAGATGAGGTATTGATATATTGAATTATTGTGTAAGCAATAGCATCTTAATAATATCATTAGTGTGAACTGGGCGTCTTTACATTGAAATACTTACTCTTGTGACGAGAGAGAATATGTAGGTTTTGAGTAGTAATTCGATATTAAATTGTAGTTGAATTAAATTTTTTTGTGTAATATAAAGGCAATATCTTTTTTTAATATCATCCCAGTCATTGACATATTTTATTTGCATGCTACAGGTCATTGCGAGTAGAACACAATGATTAGAGATCTTCGTCTTCAATGACTGAAAAATCGGCAACATATTTTATTTCTCCACTGTCAAGCCCAGTCGAATTTTTCCGTCAGTCTCTTTGTCAAAGTTATTTCTACCCTGCTGATTCTCATGTCTCAGGCATATTATAAAATAATTTTGATGCTAATATCTTTATTGCTTTTACCGATATTGTTATTACGTATGAACTGAACATGACTTTATTAGTGCTCAAGTTCATATTAAGGTCCACTCGTCTGAAAGAATGATCTAAGTCAGTCAATACTTCTGCCAACTCCCGAGGTGTATTTGTCAGAATTACAGTATCATCAGCAAATCTCAGGTGTGAGAAGTATTTACTTTTTACATTGATGCCACATCCGTTCCAACCTATGGTCACCTTATAACGTGCTTGTGAATGAGCAAAGATATAAAATCTTCCTGACGCATTATCTATTGGTTATGTATTTAGACGGTCATGGTATAGCCCTGTTAATATTTCAATATATTGGCAGTTAAATTGGAACCTTAACTAAAAGCCCTTAATGATGTCAGTAGTAGCCACAGCTGTAGTTTAAATAAAGTCGGAGACTTTTTCGTAGTCCACAAAACCGGGACAAATACGTCGTCTGGTAATAATACTCAATCTTGCGTATAGTCTGTCAAAGTGTAGATATGATGGAATATTATAAAAATAATTTTAATTTAAAGTAACTTTTTCGAGACAATGGTTCAGATAAATCAATATAATTTACGAAAGTATTATAAACGATGTACAATAGTGAATCAAAACTGGTAAATAAATTTAATTTTAAAATGGAAACAAAAGTAAATAGTTAACAACTTTACAACAAAAACTAATAAGTATTAAGTATTCGAACAGAGTTTAAACAGAATTTAGCTAATATAGAATTTCAAGTGTATACAATCAGAAATATTGTATTACAGATATAATTGTATATATATATATATATATATATATATATATATATATATATATACTTACATATGCGTAATGCGATATGAACAGGAATATTTTTATTTGTCTAATGTTTTCTATAATAGCATATTATGTTGCATTTAATATGGCAAGAAAAGGAAATGCAAATAACTCAAATGCTGATAAAGTTTTAACATACACATATAATAATTTTATATGTAATTACGTATCACGTGTTCAATTTACATACATATATCTCCAGGGTAAGTATCTCTAAGCTATTCCAATTACATCAAAACACATGATTTAAGCAAAAAATTTAGAATGTAATAAATAACTTAAAATAGCTTGACGTCACAATGTTTAGACTAGCATGTTCAAAAAGTTTGCGTTACGAAAATTACTTTGTGTTATCATCGGCTGTTTCTCTGAAATAATGAGTACATGCAATATCTTTATTTAATTATTAAATATTCCTTTATATTACGTAGTTTAAGACCTGCGCAAAATGCAAAAGGACAGTATTTTGTCAAAACCAAAATATCTATAAATAAAATGAAACTGTGGAATGTGTCTTAGTGAAAGTAATATAATAATGTGTGTGTGTGTATATATATATATATATATACACACACATATATATATATATATATATATATATATATATATATATATATATATATATATATATGTATATGTAATATTTTTGTAATTTTTGTTTTTTATCGATTTTTTGAACACCAACCCAAAGCTTCTCCTTTCTCTGGGTTACTTTTAGCCCATGAGCTATCTTTTCTACTGGTCGGTAGATTACATACAGTCGATCTTTTAAGTTTTTTGGTTGCTTTCTAAAGGGAATAGTCAGTGACAGCCATAGCATCTAGATTGCGTAGGTGGTTCCGTATCCTTTCGTTCTTCTTAGCACTCGGCAGCTTTTTAAGTTTAACCGTCAGGTAATTGAGTTGTGTTTTGTCTCTGGGAAATCTGATAGTTTGTCAGGTCTTGCGAGCCTGTCTTTCTGACTTACTAGTTCTCGAACAGATTTCGAGCAGTCAGGCTCAATGAACTTCTGGGCGATAGGAGTGCTATCCCGTGCAGCGCTTCAGATACATTAATTAAAATGCTCGACTGCGATCGAAATGTCCTGTTCTGTTTTAGAGGGAGTTTAGAATTTATTGTCATTCGTAGTAACAAAGGAGCGAAACATATCCCACTTGGTTTAGCGTCCGTGTAGTCTTACAATAGGTTTTGCATGTAAAAATTGTTACGAAACTTCCATTATGAAATATAGTAACATATACGACACTATAGTCTGATGAGCGGTCTTAGCAAGAAGTCCATTTGAAATGGTTATTTGAAATGCCCTTTATGACGCTGAAGTCTACTGTCTGGGAATTCTCTTGGAAGGGTGGGTCAATAAGTTGGTTCCCCACTCGATATTTTATCTAGGTGAAGATCATTTATTGCTGCCTGTAATTGCCTTCCTTAAGAATTTCTTAGACGTGAACCCCATTGAGTGTTTTCTTAGAATTATGATCTTCACCAGCTATCAATTTTAGTCCCAGAGTTTTGAAGGGATTGACGTAATTTTCTTTTTTCACTGCGTAATTTGGGGGAGAGTACAGAAAGTAACCACCATGTATCTCCGCTAATTATCAACAACAGTTTTTGTGGTTTGTATACCAGAAGGTTTAAAAGGCTCTGTCTCGTGGTGTAGAATATTATTCTTTATAAGGATTGCAGATCCCTGGTGGTCGTACCATCCGAATGCGCTGTTTGGTAGAATGTGTAATTTGGAATTGTTAATTTTTTTTCGTAATGTCTGCTTCAGATACTTGTTTATCTGTAAAAATGTCATTACTTCCAAAACATGTTTACTTCCAAAACACGTCCCATTGGCGTTCCATAGGGCTATTTTTGTGAGCAGAACGAGCCAGTTTTTCATGACTTCCATTAGGCGATTTGTTATTGAGGTTAATGTTACATTAGTTGAGTCGTGGTTCATAATTTCTTTCGCGTCATTTTTAGTTGTTTGGAATTGAGGTAATTCACCTGCATTTTGCTTGCTTCCCTATATCACGGTCGATTGTATTGCCTGGTCAAATTCGCCTTGTATGATTGACGTTCGATGTACGGTGTATTTCGGTGTTTTACCGGCGGAGAAGGATATTTGTTTTTTAGGAACTTATTTTTTAAAATTTAAAAAAAAAACAAATTGGGAACAAGCGATTTTTGGTACAAATTTTCATACTCGGTGAAAAGCGGCAATGCCTTAAAATAGTTTCTTATGTATATAACTACTATGTAAAGAGAGACTAGCGATTGTGGATATAATTATTTAGCAGTTCTTTGTTTATATAACAATAAGAATACAATAAGAAAAAAATAAATATGAAACCATTCAAAGACTTCTCCAATTACAATAAAAAGCTGAGTACGCAACAAAAATTTAGTTGGACTTACTTACTGTAAAAAACACTATTTCGGGTGCCAAATAACAGAAAAAAAATTTGATTGCTTAGAACTACTTGAAACAAATTCTTTGTATAGACGAATTCAAGTTTGAACGATATTGTTTTAGACATACATTTTAGTTCGAAGAAAACATATTGTAGAAGAGTATAAGGGTTGTTTTATTATTTATGGTAGTTCGTAACAGAAGCAAGATAAAGAAAAATAGGAATGAAAAGATAGATACATAAATATTTAAATCCAATAGATATTTAAATCCAACTTTTAAAAAAAGTTTCTAAACAATATGCAGAACCAAAATGAGTACATTCATAGCCTGGTTTACCATACACATTTGGTTTATATTTACTCCATTAGCCATATGAGAGCATAATGTATATATCGTACAAATACATTGCTAAACAATAGAATAAATAGGAAAATAATTATGGACTGGTTTTTTATCAACAGACTTTCATGACATTTTTAAAAAACCGAATGAATTTTGTAATATGCTTTGTGAACAGACACCATGTATTAATTTCAATATTATTTCAGTCATAAAGGTGACGATTTATCAAAACTTGATGTATATGAATCTGTGAAATTGATTGTTTTATGGTGCACGAGTATGTTTCCTTTTCCGAGTTGTGCCTAGGTGGTCATAATATCATTGATTGGAAAGGAGTTAAATTCAATCTTATCACGCGGTTAACACCGGCCCTAGTGAAGAAAAGTTTATTCCTTCTTCACGTAAGTTCCATATTTGATTTCCTTACTTTTAGGCGAGTTTTGGAGAAATATACCTATTGCAGAAACCTCAACTTAATTATTTTGTAGTGATTTTACTATCCCCAGTCTTTTAGCAAACTCCGATACAAAATGAAAATTAACTTAAAATTTTGTACACTTATTGCATAGGTAATCAAAACTCAACTTAAGCCTGCTATTAGTTTAGTTTAAGTTTCAGCATAATTTTCATATGTTGAAAGTGGAGGCAGTTTAAAATATTTATAAATGACTGTCTCTGATTGATTCGCTCTGTCCTCTACTAAGTTTGATAGAGGAAAGAGCGAATTAATCTGCGTTACTACTTTTTTTCAAAAATAGCACCTAGCTAAGGAATAATATGTAAGCGACATTTTAATAATATTTTGCAAAATTGATCAGAATTTATTATGAAGTACAATTGAAAAGTAAACTTGAAAAGTAAGTTGTATCTGCAGTTTTTTGACATTTGATAATTTGTTTGACAAACTTTAATCTTAGAAGATAGCGGTCCATGTTAATGGTGTGAATACTTCTAGAACAATTTGAAAAGTGACATAACTATGGAAATAAGGTTAGTTTCTTAATATTTCTCCTTTCTTTATTTTTTTTTCTAACAAAAAAACACATTACAGAAAAATGTGAAGTGTTTTCGAATTTGTTAATAATTTAAAAATAATAAAAAATATCCTTAAAATTAAAAATAAATATCGCTAATTGTGAACGATATTTAGGTATAGTGAAATTGGCGTCTTTTAGATGCGATTTGATGGAAGAAGGAACAGCTACAGTTAAAAGCCATAAGTTGTAACAGGTTTTGGTTTTTTTGTGAAATTCTATTCATACGTGTTTCTCTATTTTTGCACTGAGTTATTATTTATTGCAAAATGTATATTACATAAAGGATGCCCATCTGGTTTTGTAATCGTACTTAATGATTCATTTTTCTTATCGATTTTCTACATTTTCAGGGATGCTATGGGGCAAAAATTAAGAGCATTCATTATACAAATATCCCAACATACGCAGAAATAATTGTTAAACTTCACAAGGCAGCATGGAGTGAAAATTGGAAACAGACTGCATTTGCATAGTGACTATGAGGGTCTGTATAATTTTTTTCCCAAAAGCCATCTTCCGTCTGATTTTAGAGGAGAGAATAAATCCATTCAAACTTTGTCGGGTTTGTAAATTTAAATTTATGTTTATATGTTATCTTACAAAAAAGAAACCTTAACTTAAAACATGTTTACATTTTGTGTCAGAGACTTCAAAATAATTTATGAATGCATGTATTATTTTGCTCACAAAATGTTTAGTGATATCGAATGACCATTAAAGTGGACCAAACTTGTTAAGGTTGCGACACGCTGCGACTATAGGAGATGGCTATTTCTAAATTTGCAATTTCTCATGAAATATCGCGAAAAATTGTTTATTATTTTTTTGTCACAGGGTTTTAACCTGTTCTGAAAAAATTATAAAATTTAATTATAAAGAGCGAGTTATTGGCTTCTCAATTTAGTAGAGTAAGAATATTCTTCTGTCTCTTTCGGTCTTATAGAATATGTGTATCATTAAAATGACGTCACAATGGGATATTGTCATCCTTGTCTAAACGAATTAGAATCACAATTTATGAAACAGAAGAAATATTAGTCAAATATGCAATTGCTTCTTTTGAATGTTAATGACAAAACGAGGAAAGAAAGGATTGATTCCGAATCGTGGGGTTATCAAAGCTAAAATGAGCGATTGATATCTCATCATTTTTTATGGATTCTAATAAGCAAATTAAACTGTGATTTTTAATATTACAATAAAACCGAAAACGTTGAAATAGAAGTTCTGAAATGGAGCGGATAACATCCCATGTAACAAATTAAATATACCCAGAAATTTTTCAAGTCAAATTTTTACTTCTTCCGATGATAGCAGTTCACTTTCGCAGTTATCGCAAAATTAATATGAGTTGCCATTAAATTCTAATAATAATTACTTAGTAGCGCTTGAGCCATTAAGATATTTTTATCTCAAAAGCATGTTAAAGCAGATCACTGTACTTTAGGACATTAGCGATAATTTAAATATCAAAATATTTAGTCTGATTATTTGCAAAAGTAATTTATTAATACAAAGTTAAAATTAAGTAATGAATACTCCATAGATTGGTGGTTCATTTTTCAAACACAATTTAAAAAAAATTACAGATTGTGATGATACACCAATTAGAAGTTCATGGAAATTAGTTTTGGAAGGTTCCATTTATAGTATTACTTTCAATATATTCGTCCTTAACCTTAACACATAGATATGACAAATGTGTTAAGGTTAAGGACGAATATATTAAAAGGGAAAAAAGCACCAAGTTTTTTCGACTTTCTTCCTCGCTATGCTGCGAAATTTTTGACTTCCCTTCGTATATTTGAGCTAATCGTGCACCAACTTACGTATGATAAATAAAAATTGTAAATGCGTCTTCACTCATTGAGACCTGTCTTGTAAATTTAACGTCTGTTTGTTTACCAGTCGTATGTTAAATCAGTTGGAATGTTGTTGATGGTTATTTTATACGATCTGTAAATTTTATAAAAATTTGTGTGTCGCATCGAGTGAAATATTTTGACAAGGTTTACAAAATCCTATTTTTAATTTTTAATATTGTTTGACACTGTTTTAATTTATTCCTGCTTTATCAGTAAAACCTCCAAATTTGTTTGCAAGATGTCTTTTAGAAGTAAAGAAGTACATTTATATATATAATCATATATCTTTATATCTATACATATATCTTTTAGAAGTACATTTATATTTATAAGCCAACTAATGAGTATTGTCTATTTTTTTAAACTTTTATGTTTCTCATATAAAGGTTGAACCTAATGTAAATAACATCATTTTTAATTGTTTATAAAGAGTGGTTATTGGAAGATTTAAATCTTGAATTTTAATGTATTTACTAAATCTGGAAGAATGTGGCTAAGATACTGTTACTTTTTTCAAATAGAACTGACATTAATTTTATGCTTAGCACTTTAACTTATTTTATATTTGGTAAACAAACTAAAGCTATGCTGATATTTTTTCCTGTATGGATGGGTACAAGACTATTAGTAAACATTCAATTTGAGAAAAAATAGCAAAAACCTTTCAGATTACGTACATAATCCCACTATGATTATTTTAAAACAGAAAATTTCATTAGGATTTGGTACTAGCATAATATCTAGTGTATTAATAATTCAGTGAAATAGATAGAGGAAAAAGTAATGAATTCTAAAATTATTTTAAATAAAATGAATGGTAAAGTAAATGTGTTCAAAAAGTTTAAGATTTTCTTACAAATTTCTTCCTAATAAGGTACACGGGCGAGGAGTTACGGGCTCCGAATTTGTGGGAATTTTTCAAGTAACTCTTTTTACAATGCTGAATGATTACCGGATGTGCGCTGATATTTCAGTTGATGAGCATGTAGTTATCGACATTCAAGGCGTGCGGGTTGAGCACGCGGTTAGGATGACTTCCACCATGTTTAAGGTAACGCTGTTCATAATTCAGGTAAGCAATTTAAATTAAGTCCTAGAAAAAGTTAATATGGCTCCGTGTTTAAAGAACGTACAAATGGTATTTATAAGATAATTTTTAAAATAAATTTGTTATTATAAAATGGATTAGCCTATTTCATACGTTTTAATGAAATCCGTCAGAAATACTGAGGATGTTATAATCTCTTGATTTACGCAAGTATTTTTATTTTACGTGGAATTATCAATATTAAACTGTAATTTTTATGTTTATTCCGCAATTATTATTTATAATCCGATATTTTTTATTTAGATATTTTTCACATTAATCTAAATTTTTTGTCTATATATTTCCATTAAATCGTGATGGTTAAATGTTTTTATATTAAACCGAGAATAAATAAATTCATTAGTAGCACTTACGTTTTTGTGACGGATAATTTTTTCTTGTATACTATATTACTCTTTTATTCTGGTATAATATCGAGGTTCGCACTGAAATCATATGATGGTTACTCTTATCCAGTCTCTGACAATAGTTTCTCGCTTTCCATACAAAAAGAGAAAATATGCTTGTGGTATTTTTCATGTTTGACTAAGTTAACATTCATTATATCTACATGTAAATATAGAACATAATTTGGGGAAAGACTGGGAAATGCAATAAAATATGCGGATTAATTTCAAGAATATGAGTTGAATACGAGCGTCATTATAAAGTCAATGGTAGAACTACATTGTGAATAAAAAAAATTAAATTATATACGAATTTCTTTGAAAATTAGAATGTTTATTATAAAAAATATTTTTAATTTTCTTACGAACTAGGCATTTTTCAAAATGCTATAATCCCGTAAAGCATTTTGAAAAATACCTAGTATTTTTCAAATTTTTCGCATTCTGTTCATTTTTTTAAGCCTTTGTTATATATGTTTAAATTAATGTTGATTATCACAGCATACGTATAACGTAATAGTATCAATAAGAAAACCGATTACTAGAACATGTTTTTCTTAAAATAAAAGCATCATCTTAATATAATTATGCTAAAATATTGATAATTCCCTATGTGATTAGGTCTCTGAATATTTTATTTAAAATGACTACCTGACCATACATTGTATTAGTACAAAGTTATCATTACGAAAATTAATTTAATGTTCTCAGAGTTGTTTCGGCGCTAAGATAAAAGGAATATATTCTTTTAACACAAGCCGGCGAAATTTTGCTGTCTATTTTCAAAGCGAGACTCAGCACGAAAGTTGCCGACAGTCTGCAAGTCTATACAAATTATGAAATTCTGCACAAGTATTTACAGAAAAAATAATATTTAGGATTGCTTTTTTAAGCCAAAAATTATGGGCGCAGACATACAAAGAAATACTTTTTCCCACCAAACGCCTTTGAGAATTGTTCAAGATCAATTTCTCGAAGGTTTGGAAAAGAATAAACTGAACCGTTTAGGCGGTTTTCCACTAATCAGAGTTTACTACATTCATTCCGAGAAGATTCATAGTTTTGAGAAATTGTTTGCTTCCAAAAATATCTTTCAAAACTGAGCGGGACATCTCCGAGTAGAGAGAGGGTTAAATTAGAAAGATTAGATTAGGGTAGATTTGATTAGACTAGGTTACATTAACTTTAATTAGGTTAGGTTTTAGGCTGTGTAAAGCCGGGTTAGGTAAGGTTTTCATTAGTTATGTTAAGCCACGTTAAATTCGGTTACTTTTAGTTAGGTTTAGTTAAGCATATTATGTTAGTTCAATACGGTTAGGTGCATTTCCTTAAATCAAGATAGGTTTGATAGGTTTTTGTGTGGCCAGGATTGGTTGGGTCAAGATTGATTTGGTATGCTTTGGTTTCCATGTTTGATTTAGTTAGGTTAGGGTAGGTTCCATGGGGCTAGATTAAGTTATGGTTTAGTTAGATTAGGTTTGGCTAGATGATGACATGTAAAGTTATTTGGTTTTTTTTAGTTTTTAGATGATTATGTCAGCTCAGGTCACTATAAGTTGGGTAAGTTTAGGCTAGACTAGGTTGAGTTACATTACGTAAACGTTTTTGGAGATAAAAGAACGAAGGGAAAATTGAGCTTTCATTGTCTTTTAATTCTTAATCTAAACTGAAAATCAAATGAAATTAACAAAAGTAGTAATATTGGCTACAAAATTATCTTCATTTATAACAAACTATTGATTTAGAATTGCAAAGAAACCTAAGGTGACAACTTATACTGGATAAAAAACAGGCTCCTAAAACGTAAAGGTTGCAAAAAAAAGCGTTTCTAGAATAAACTCTGTAAAATAGAATATTTAATACTTAAAGTACCTACGAAATCATAGTCATGGTTAGTGAAACTGGAGCACATAATGGCATGCATGACTATTGCTTCTCTCCTTTACCACTACGATAAGACAGCGTCTACTTTTGCAGGGAGACTGTTTGTGCCCGGTGCCGTTCAGCATTAAGCTAATTTTTCCTGTATGTATATTAAAAAAGTTAGCCCATAAATTGCAAAAATAATAAATAAGCACACAACTACCGGTGGGAAGTGGCGATAAATTCTATAGTTGTTTTAAATTTTAACTCGACGAAGTTGCTGGAAGGAGCGAAATAAAATTAATTAGTGAAGATTAAATTTACGAAGAAAAGTTGAGAGAGTTTTTACGGCGACAATGCGGAGTAACTTTCCAATTATTCACTCGCTCCACTTTCCTTTCACCGGTGCCTCTCCCCTTCTATTCCGCTACGAATGGAGTCCGGCCACGTATCCGCCGCTCGACTTGCTTACACAACTTTTATCATTCTTGGTAAGCAACGCGTTTTCACTTAACGTGAAATATATTACATCGTTTTTTGTATTTTTAAATGAAATCAAATGGGATAGTCTTTCCATTTGTTCCATTGGCATTTTTGGGTACATTGATTCCCATTTTTTTCCCTTAACTCTTAAAAACCTAAGTTTACTCTTTGACAGAAATGTTAGCTGGCAGCCTCAAATAAACAAATAAAAATATTCTCTATAGCATCTCCACCCATTTATTCATAACAGAAATAAATTGCACATTTGTCAACGCTTTGACTATCCTTGATTGATTATGGATATATATATATATATATATATATATATATATATATATATATATATATATATATATATTTACATCTTTTAGCTTAAAAAACATAACTTTATAAATGTATGTGACGTCTCAACTGTACGGAAATAACATTCAAAACGCAACGTCGATTTAAATTTTCAAAAATCGTCCCGAAAAGATATTTCAATTATGACTTATCATCACTAGTGATTGAGAGTCTCTTATATTTTTATTGGGCACAAAAAAATTTTAGTAACACCTGTATTTGCTTACGTAGTTTCCAGTATTTGGAAGCATCGACTGACTACAGAATTTTGAGGGTATACTTGTTATATGTATATTTGTTATACATGAATTTATTTCTATACTTTTTTTATATAATTTTTAATAATAATTGTTTTATTTGAAAATGTATACTAGCGAGGCCGTCTCTTATAAATATGGTGATGATCTGACCATTAGATTCCGAGATGCAAAATGGAACTGCTTAATGGATGATAGTAAATTCACTGATACTCGAAATATGTCCGATTTCAAAGTCTGATGATGAGTTTTCGGAGGACGGGAAGAAGGGAGGGAGGGAGGGATGGGGTAGGGAAGTGGTTAGGGAGGGAAGTAGAGAGGGAAGGAGGGAGGGAAGGAAGGAGTGTGTTTGGGAGGGAGGGCAAGAGAGAGAGAGAGAGAGAGAGAGAGAGTAAGACAGAGAAAGAGCAATTATTGACGACTATCGACATCTCTCATCAAAAACATAATTGTAAATATATATTTTGTGGAACATATTTGGCGTTAATTTTGTAGACACTCATTATTCACAATTAAATGAAAATACGTGATGTAGTATTATTTCTACTTTCTTTAATTTCTTTACCACGACCTAGATTTCGTTGTATTACAACATCTCCAGGTGGGCTATTATGAAAGAATATTTCTTTGAAAAATATTCTTTCGAAACCTAGGTTGTGGTTTAGGTTTCATTTAATTGTATATATTTTGTGTTTAGGTGACGAAGTGATAAAAATCATGCGTCATTTCATAATTAATTTTAAAATAAAATTTTTTTACATTATTTTTTGTGACAAACAAAACCTGACCTTTTTTTAAAAACCCAATATTCACGAAATGATCTGTGGGATTCGTCATCATTTCTTTACTTTACACAAAACATAGTATTCAGTATTGTGATTGCAATATTTGTAAATTTATTTCAATGAAGTGAAAAAAAATAATAATAACCTCCTTACACACAATTTAAATATAAATTTCATTCTTGTTATGTGCTATTGTTTATATTTTTATAAACACGCAACAAACAAATATCCAGGAAATAATTAAATCAGTCATCCCCTAGTCTTCTCTTTTTAAGTCGATACTGGCAAAAATTCTCTGTCTAGAAGAGAATGAACGTCATTAAGTAAAAAGTAATTTCTACAGTATGTAAATGAACTAAATGGCGCCACTTCCACTACTCGTGCAATTAATCTTGTGTGATCCGGCAAAAGTTATCTTTTTAAATTAGTTGCTTAGTTTAAACAAAAATTAAAGCTTAAATTTTATAAGAATTCATAATTATGTTTAAATTAACAGCCTGTGAAAATACCGCGAATTGTCAGTATGGCAACGTGGAATATACCTATTGTAAACTGTCAAGTGTCAAAATATAATATTATTTATTTGTTATTAAAAAAGCAGAAAATACATTTTAAAAATAATTGAAATACAAATTATTTTGTTTTAGAATATATTTACTCTAACCTAAATTGTATGGTCAAAATGCCTGCATACTTTAACGCAATTTCGCAGACAATGACAATTATTGGCGTGAACTTTTCTCATTAAATCGGGGTCCTCTGGATTGCGTCGTATTGTGTTGAAGGCCTTTACAATCCGATATCTTTCTGCGACCAATGGTGATAAATTCGTCGATTCTATATTGAGTTTCTTATAAACAGACTTTCGTCAGACCATTAACATTTTTGATGCAACGAAGATTTTCAGAACAAATTTGTAAGGCCCATTCGGTGTAATTTACTCAAAGTAGATAATCTGCCTTCTCTAATGTTTGTGTGTTATCAATAGCGTACGGATATTGGTAGTCTTATTTTTATTTTATATGCTGACGAATAATTTAAGTTTAGTAATCTACCACAAGTTCTGGTACTCGAACGTAGCTCCCATCTAAAATGTTTTCTTTAATATTTATAAATACTGTTGGAGTAGCTCCACCTGATGACACTGACAATTACTGCTTTACTCTCATTGTACGTTCTTAGGGCTTCGCAGCTTAAGCATTCGGCGTATACTAAATCATTATATACTAAAATCAAATACACAATATATATATATATATATATATATATATATATATATATATATATATATGTATATATATATATATATATATATATATATATATATATGTTTGTAATAATTATAAAAATAATGAAAATAAATTAAAAACGTGAATAACATCTTCCTTCATTTTTTTTATAAAATGTATGTTATATAACCACAGATACGAAATCATCTATGAATAGTGTCTATGATGAAATTAAATAAATTTCCTCTCGACATTACAAATATTAAAAACGTTTAACAAAAAGCAGTGACGTACGTTTAATAAATCAACTGTCATTTCACAATACCTATCTAGGTTGTAGACATTTGTGAATGTTGCCATATTAAATAATCAATAATCCTCGAGTTTAGCTTCGAAATCGCAATTAAATTTATAGTAATATTATTGTTAATAAACAAATAATAATTTGTCTAAATGACTAATGAAAAATAAAGTGTCTATGGTCATTCCGATAAGTTTATTTTAAAAATCGATGATAACGATGATATTATTTTATAATCTTAAATATTTGGGCGAATTACGGATGGATGTTAAAGATTTTCAAATGGTAATAATTTTGTTTTACGAGTTGTAAACAAGGTTGACCTCGAAATTGACTTGTTTTATCCTTTTGCCTTTTTAATATTTTTTTTGTAAAACTATATTGGCAAAGAGATAGACCAGTCAAATTCACAATTGATCGATAAGAAAGTTAATTATGTAATATTGTCACATTTTTTACGTTTATTGAAACAAAAGATACAGATTGATGCATTTCTATGTTAATGACATGACAATTTTAAAATTTCAGAAAAAAGTGGCATAATTAAAAAAAAAATTGATCTATTGCAATCTACCCATGATGCACTATTACAGTAAAGGATATAATTACGTAAAAGGAAAATTTCAGCGAGTTTCGTCTCTACGGCTCCAGGCGCCGAATGTAGACTCGGCCAGAAGCGGAGCAACTTTCACTGTAATTTTTCTGCAGAAACTTTAATTCACTTTTTACACATTTTCCTTGCGTCAACATAAGCGACCGCCATAAAGACAAAACTTTTCAAATCAAAAACGTTTTTAAGAATTATGGCCTTCCTAGGTGTTTTACGGTAATTTTTTGTTTCATGCAAAATTAAATGGAAACGTGACGCTCTGCGAGTGTATCGGATTCGTGGCTTGGATTAATTATTGGAATACGGCAATAGTTGTAAAAATATTGTTCGTAGTATTTTTCGTTTTATGGTATTCAGATCTATTTTTTCCCCGAAATAAAATATGCTTAAATGCTGATTGTATCTGATTACTCTCATCACATTTTTCTAATTTCGGTTTTGAGTGTATTCACAAACAGAAGTCGAACAAAGTATGTCATCTATATCTGCGAAATTAAACACATGTAGATGGCAAAAAAACTATCGATCACTCTTTTCTAAATATCGAACAGTTATTCAGTCTTTACGGTTACTTTATCACATGTACCATGAACACAGAATGATGATGGGAGTGGATGGTTCATATTGGTACTTCAATTATATGGTTTCTATTGAATAACAAAATCTCTATTTGATTTATTATTAGTTACATATTCGAGTACATTTTATTTACAACTTTCACACAAAATAATTTAACATTAAAATTTCCACGCATTACATTCTTGTATATATTGAAATAGGTGCTTACAGTTTGCCGATTTCATACCGAATTCCACATAATAAATTTCATATACCAAACTACTGAATAATTTGTCTATTCGTATCTTGTTTTGGTTTAGATTTAAAAAAAAAACAAAGTAACGATAAATGTTTTCTGGTTGTTAACAATCGAAAGATTACTTCCTCGATGTTTTCTTGAGCTTTAAAAATATTTCCGAAGGCTTGAAGAAATGAAAAACTTTTTCAAAGAGAATAGAATTTTAACATAAAACTTTTTCTTCTAGAGATCCATTCCCCAAAATAAAAAAGGAGCTAGACTACAGCTTCCTATTGCTGTAAACATTTCAAGCTTCTTGTTTTACGCAACAAAAAATATGGTCCATTAATAATTGTAAAATGATATGCTGACATTATACTCAGGTCAACAATAAAGGTTTTACTGGATCAAATAATATTCAGCGTAATTTTGTTATCATAATAAAATCAATTTGATTCTATTTCATTCTGAACTAATGCGACCGCAGCGCTATAGAGTAGGACTAATTGAAATTCATTGACGCTCATATACTATCGGCATATAAACATAACGACATTAATAACTCAAGTATCAATATAAAAGCACTTCACGTTTTGGACAGGGTATCTATTCGATTTCAGCTGCCTTCCCCTATACGAGCTTTGATAAAATTGATAGAGCTGATTATGGAAGGAAATGTATGCATCAAAACTACAAACAGATTGAAGAAAATATAATTTGTTGTTATTATAATTTGAATATAAGTATTTTATGTATATATTTTATATTTGACATGATTATAATAAAATCATGACTGTATAATAAAATCATTTATTAAAATTTAGATAGGAAAATCAATTACATTCTAAATTTTAATCATTTCATTACATTTTAAATTATATTTTATAAAATTTGCATTAATAACATTGGACTATCTATCAATATTAGTGTTATAGTTAGATTCGAGTATTGTGTATCATGTTTATGGGATGATACCCTTTTCACAACAATATGTTATGTTTGACGTGGCTGAAATTTATAAAGACCCTTTTAACTATACGGTACTTTGCTTAATACATTTACGTGCTTTGTAGATAATGGGCTGTTCCTGGACGTAAAGCCAAGAGGATATGTAAAGTTGGCTTTTGTCTTTTCTATTATTGACTATAATTTCATTAGGGAGGTAACGTTACATGTATTTCATGATCCAGTCTGTGATATTTAGAACTAACTGCTAAAAATTAGTTTTTCTTCTGACATATTTTTAGATTTTGTACTTTAAAAAGAAAACTAGAACAAACCGTAATTACCGTTTTTCGCAAAAAAACGTTTGATGTAGAAATTTAAATTTGGAACTGAAATTAAATATAATAACCCGCATATATCGCAATAGCTGAAAATCGAAAGTATCCATTTGGAAAGTTTGAAATAAGATTTAACATTTTATATCTAAAGGTATAAAAAAATATCCGAATACTCTACCTGAAATTATTATTTGGGTTTTTAGATTTTGACGAAAAAATTGTAGGGAAACTCTAAAGATATGTACATAACAGAGGTCGTGGTTTTTGAAATATTCCCCATGTTTTTACTCCAACGAAAGATATAGTGTGCAAAAACATTTACATTTTTCTATTTCAAAATCGATTTTCTCAGACACAACGCAATAAGAAAGTTAGCATTGTAATAAATATAATTAACGCACATATTTTTCAAATATTTTACATCACTAAATAACAATTAATATAATAGTATAACAACTAAAGGTATTTAAAGGACTCAACAGGTATTTTTTTTCCTTTTTTCTATATTACGTGTTCATTTGAGGGGGGTTGTTATTGTGATAATGTTGTATCAAAATATGTAATTAGTGAATAGTAGCGCCATCTCTTATCGTTTTGTAGAAACTGTTTGTCTGTCTATAACAATTTGCTAAAATAAAAGACAGTCTATTGCGATAAAACGTATTTTACTAGAGGTTATGGGCGTACTCTGTGCTAAATTATCAGTTATTTTCGTGAAAATAGACAATTTGTGAAAGTTATATCGCGGAAACATGACTACGAACTATATTGCCAGTGTTCCTAAACTAAAAGGAAGAGAAAATTATGATGAGTGGAGCTTCGCGGCTGAAAATTTGTTGGTTCTTGAAGGAATGGACAAGTACATCAAGCCAACGGCAAGTTTTGAAGTTAAGCCAGCAGACGACGCAAAAACGAAGGCAAAGCTAATATTGACTGTAGACCCATCGTTGTATGTGCATATTAAGAATACCAAGAGCGCAGCAGATTATGGACTACATTGAAGACCATGTTTGATGACTCCGGTTTCTCACGCAAAATAACATCGCTGCGACATTTGATTTCTATTCGGCTAGATAATTGTGATTCAATGGCTATATATGTGACTCAAATGGTCGAGACAGCTCAACGGTTGAACAGCACAGGTTTTACAATCACCGATGAATGGGTGGGTTCATTATTATTAGCAGGTTTGTCAGATCGTTATTCTCCCATAATAATGGCAATTTAACATTCGGACATTTCGATAACTGCAGATGTCATAAAGTCGAAATTGCTCGACATGGAAGTGACCAGAGACAATGACGCAGGTGCTGCATTTGCAGTGCGAAATAATCATTCGTTCAATAAGTCAAAGAAAGGCAGTCCCGGTCCTTCAACGTCAGTATCAAACAAGAAAATGACAGCAGCAATGACAGATTCATCGAAAATAATTACATGCTACAAATGTAAAGAAAATGGTCATTATCGAAATCAGTGCCCTTTATTGAAGAAAAACAATAGTAAATATGTTTTTAATGTCGTTTTCCTGAATGGAAAGTTCAATAAAACTGAATGGTACGTGGATTCAGGCGCCAGCGCTCATATGACGGTGAACGAATCTTGGGTAAAAAACATGAACCGATCACCGTGTTTACCAGAAATAGTGGTTGCAAATGAATCTACAGTGCCAGTAGTTTGTTCCGGAGACGTCGACATTGTTTCAGAACTGAAATTTGAAATTACAGTGAAGGATGTGCTGTGCGTTCCCAGTTTGACAACAAATTTATTATCCGTGAGTGAACTGATTAAAAACGGAAATAATGTGATATTTGATAAAAAACACTGCTACATTCGAGACAAGAATGATGTTTTGATTGCTACTGCCGACCTGTCAAATGATGTTTACAAGTTGAGGTTAGAAACATAGACTTGTATGTTGGCCGCACCAGCAGTTAGTGGAAATCTGTGGCACAGAAGATTAGCACACCTAAATAGTCAAGACATGAACAAGATGAGAAATATTGTGAATGGTTTGTCATATGAACAAAATTTTGACATAACCAAATATCAGTGTACAACTTGTTGCGAGGGAAAGCAAACAAGATTACCCTTTTCGCATGTTGGTGAGAGAAGCACAGAATTATTACAAAGAGTTCACACAGATATTTGTGGACCAATGGAAACCACGTCATTGAATGGTGCTCGATATTTCATACTGTTTGTAGACGACTTCAATCGGATGACTTTTATATATTTTATCAAGAATAAAAGTGAGGCGCTCAGCAAATTCAAAGACTTCCAAACACTGGTTGAGAATCAGTTGAATAAGAAAATAAAGATGATACGTTCAGATAATGGACTTGAATTTTGCAATAAGGAGTTTGATAATTATTTGAAACAAAAGGGTATAATTCATCAAAAATCAAATAATTACACGCCTGAACAGAACGGTTTATGTGAGCGAGCTAACCGTACAGTTGTGGAGAAGGCTAGATTTCTATTGTATGATGCAAAGCTGGATAAACGATTTTGGGCAGAGGCAGCTAACACTGCTGTCTATTTGAAGAATAGATCCGTTGCTTCAAGACTTCAGACAACTCCGTACGAATTGTGGTATGGGAAGAAACCAGATCTCAGTCACATCCGTTTATTTGGAAGTAAAGTCATGGTGCATATCCCCAAGGAACCTCGTTTGAAATGGGATAAGAAAGCCATGGAGCACATTTTAGTGGGATATAGTGAAGAGGTCAAGGGTTACCGGCTGTATAATCCTGCTAAGAAGATCTTGTTATAAGTAGAGATGTCATCGTGATGGAAAATGAATCAGAGCTCAAAGAAACAGGCAACAAGTCAGCTATCTGGATTCCTAACGAAGAGACACTTGCAGATAACATAGAAAAAGAGAGCACAGTTTCAGTGGGAGATAAATCGTCTCATATTTCAGAGACAGAAGACTGCCCATCAGATTATTCTTCAGTGTACGAGAAGAGTAATGAAACAATAACGGAAACTTCATCTCCAACCACAGACATATTAGACACAGAAGTCCAGGCGACATCAACCCCAGAACAGACACCAGAATTACCTGAAAAGCGTTCCAGAAAAGCAACTGAACGGTATGGTTTTACATGTTTTTCAAACACTGTTTCAGCATTAGAGGAGATAGTGTTCTCAGAGGCTCTTGCAGGGCCTGAGAGTGAACAGTGGAAGAATGCCATGGCCGACGAGCTGCAGTCTTTTGAGGACAGCGATGCATGGGAGCTCGTTGACAACCCCGGTGATGTGACAATTGTGAAGTGCAGGTGGGTGCTTAACAAAAAGTTTGATGTGGACAATAATGTGCGGTTTCGGGCTAGATTGGTGGCAAAAGGTTTCTCGCAGAAACCTGGAATTGACTATACGGACACGTTCTCTCCCGTGGTTAGACATTCAACGCTCAGATTATTGTTTGCTCTCAGTGTTAAGATGAATATGAGTATTGATCATTTGGATGGTACTACAGCATTCCTAAACGGTTTTTTGAGAGAAACTATTTACATGTCATTACCTGAAGGTTTTATGAACAAAAGTGGGGGAAAGGTTTTAAAATTGAAAAGAGCAATCTATGGGTTAAAACAGTCTTCCCTTGCGTGGTATGACAGAGTTAAAGATTTACTATGCAAATTAAATTTTAAAAACTGTCAGTATGAGCCTTGTTCGTTCACAAAAACTAAAGGCGAAGCTAAAATTATTGTGGCCTTATATGTGGATGACTTTTTAATTTTTTCGAATTGTCCTGTTGAAAGTAAAAAATTAAAAGATACTTTAGGATCAGAATTTAAGCTAAAAGATTTAGGACCTGTAAGGCAATACTTAGGCATGAGAATAAATGTTAGTAAAAATGTAATTACTGTAGATCAGCAGCAGTATATTGATCAGCTATTAACTAGGTTCAATATGTTGGATTGTAAAATACATAAAACACCAATAGAGTGTAAATTAAATTTAGAAAAACCTGATAAATGTGTACCTGATGTTCCATATCAGAAGTTAATTGGATCATTAATGTATTTGGCAGTATTAACCAGGCCTGACATTTCCTATTCTGTTAGCTATTTGAGCCAATTTAACAGTTGCTATGATCTTACACATTGGCATTATGCTAAACGCATTCTTAAATATTTGCAATGAACAAAAACTTACTGTTTAAAATATTTTAAGGGCGATAGCAAGTTATAGGGCTTTGAAGATAGCGATTGGGCCAGCGATGTCATAGATAGGAAGTCCTACACGGGCTTTTGCTTTACTATGTCGGGATCTGCCATTTCATGGCAAAGCAGAAAGCAAAAGTCCGTATCGCTCTCCAGTACAGAGGCAGAATATACTGCTTTGTCTGAGGCAGCTCGCGAAGGAGTGTCTTTGAGAAACCTATTACATGAAATAACTGGTAACTTATCTGTAATACAGATCTATTGTGACAATGAGAGTGCTTTAAAGTTGTCATTAAGTAACCAAAGTCACAACAGATCAAAACACATAGATGTGAGATTCCATTATGTAAGAGATGTTGTTAAAAATAAATATATTAAAGTTATGTACTTGTGTAGTGAGGAAATGCCTGCCGATTTACTTACCAAAGGACTGTGTACTATTAAGCATTATAAGTTTATGTGTAAATTGGGCATTGTACTTAAATAAAATTGTTGTTTATTTTGATAAGTGGGGGTGTGATAATGTTGTATCAAAATATGTAATTAGTGAATAGTAGCGCCATCTCTTATCGTTTTGTAGAAACTGGTTGTCTGTCTATCACAATTTGCTAAAATAAAAGACAGTCTATTGCGATAAAACGTATCTTACTAGAGTTATGATGAATAAAAAATTTTTTTTTTACAATTTTAATTGCATATTTAAAAAGGTATCCTAAAAAACATGCAGAAATATAATTCCGCCCCCTTATTCCTGAAACTGCCTAGTTGAAAATCACGAAAAAAAACAGGTTTGGTAAATTTCGACTAGAAAACTACAGGATAACTACAGAGATTATTCTATATCTTATAATTTTTTTAAAAATGCACCATGTCTATACCCCTGCGAAAGATGTAGTATATAACACGTTGCAATATATTTACGTTGTGACAAATAATATTTGTAAACAGTTTAATGGAAATACTTCGTACGCTTAATTATCTACAAGTGTTATGAAATTTGGATTATAGTTTTCTTCTACGAATCGCTATACAATGAAATAGTGGAATTATGAAAAAATATTAGTAGGGGTGGTACTCCATATATGTAACTGGAGATGAAAAAAAATCAGAGCGACTTCAAGCCGTGGTTAATTTGTATAGTCCGTATTAGTATCACCATCTCTCAAGGTTTTTAGACATCAAAGGATCAACAAGCGAACGAATGCAAAAAAAACATAGATGGCGCTTTAGAATAATGTGTATGGGAAGATTTTTAAGCAAAATTAATCACTAAAATATTATAAAATATTAAAAACAGACTCAAAACATTAACATATGCCTAACCATATTTATTTTTGGTTGCTAATGTTGGTAGGTAATATTTGTTTGATAGATAATATTTCTAGTTAATATTTTCTATTAAGCGATATCAATAAAATCAAACTTTCCTTTATAATTTTCTCACAAGTTTACGGTTTTTATTGGTAAGTCATCTAAAGGTGTTATTTTCTTAAATAACAATATATTTATAATGCGCTTTTCGAAGTATACTTACTTTGGTTAAGCAAATTGATTAATAATATTACAAATCCAATATTGTATACATGGATATAATTATATCTCTATATTATTACTTATGAGATGCGATGGGTAATGATAATAGAGTTTCATTTTCAAGATTCTTACACCATTTGATAACGCTACTGGATCAAATTTAAAATCAAAGCGAACAAAGCCACATTTCACCCCGGGACGGGTGCAATCAACATAACGTGAAGGGTTAAAAGTAAATCATTATTTAGTTTAAAAATTGCACCAAACAAATTCATTGATGGGTTGCCGACGTTGTCGAAACTTCACTACGAAGATGTTGAGTTTTCATTTTGTTTCATTTCACCTCACCAATATAACTCTAATATATACCTGGGATGGTTATTAACGTCCCTAGATACCTCAAAAGCAAAGATTTTAATAAAAGTCGTTGATTTGAAAAGTTTTTCTTTTATGGCTGTCGCTTACGTTGACACGAGGAAAATGTGCAAAGAATGAAGAGTCTTTCTCAATGTTTACATATATAAATGTAATTGTCTGTCATCTCGGGGATAAAGAGATATCTAACAATATTTTATTTTGTTCCTTGTTATTTACATTATAATAAATAACAAGGCAAAAAATCTAATTCAACTTAACATGATTTTATCTAAAACATTAATAATACTTTTCTTCTACAAAAATTATAAAGGAACAATCGATACGTAGTTAGGAACACAATATAAAGAAAAGAAACTCATGTAATATAAGCCACAGATGATGTCTATCTTTATTTTTAGATTATTCACGTAAACATTTACCAGAGCCATTCATTTGGAGGATGCAAATAAAATTGACGCACCTTTAAAATGGTGGACGCTGGGTGGAGCCGATGTCAGGCACACAGCCAATAATTATACGCGAATTTCAATAAGGCTATGGCAAACAAGAGACAAGTAGAATAAAATAAATAAGAAGATAAAAAGTGAGTCAATCAAGAAACGGCAGCAAAGTGCGGTTCTCTTGTGAGTCTAAATTAGGTCTTATCTTAATAACAGTAAGTATTTGTTGTTTTGTTTCATATAATAAATGCAACCAATATTATCTTAATATTATAAATAAATGTAACAAATATTTATGTACTCAAACTAAACAAGCAGCAAAATCATAGTCAAAAAACGCAAATTACTACCGTATTGTACATTTGTTGTTGGTCCGTGATATCATTGTAATGCAGTGCCTGTCATATATGATGCTGAAATAATTCCTGTAGTTAGGCATTTTATTTATAGCTCGATTATATCGACTATAGTCGATTTCAGCTTCTTAATGTTAGCATTTACATAATATCTCAAGTTGTCGACGAAGCCATATCGGTAACTATGTAATTTTAATGATTCACTACTTGTTGCCTGAAGGTCATTTTGGATTAATATCTTAACGCTATGACCGTTCATTGGTTCGAGTTTATTAGGCATGATGTAGAAACAAGTGTTCGGTATTCAGGTATTTATGAATATATTTTTAGTACATTTGCCAAAATGTATGCAATTTATTTAGTAGACACCACGGGAAATAAGTGGATACAGACACATTATGCTCTTTTCATGATATTAGTTTTATGTTTGCAATACAATAATAAAACCCTCGATTTGAGTAGTAGAATCGTATTGTTTATATATTCTTTCAAAATTAGTATAAAAATTTTGTCTAAAATTGAAAAAATAACGAAATAGGAAAGAAAGAATTCAAAATTAGTTACTGAGTAGATTCGAATTACGTTTCTCTATAGTGCAAATAAAAAAATGGTATGGTAGCAACTATAATTGTACAAATTTTCTTTGTTGAAATAAAAATTACTAATTGTATTTTTATTCGTTCCTTGTGGCTGTCGTGATTATATGTTTCTACTTATGTATAGTTCTCTAATTTTCAATTTGTATTCCCGCAATATATGTAAGTGTAATTGAAACTTTTGATTGTGTGCACATAAACCAAGTGACGGTCAACTTAAAGTAAATTTTCCGCATATAACCCTCAGTATCCTCTATTGCATTAAATCTAATTAAATCTTCAGAAAGTTATCCAGCTACGGTGGCGACGGAGACGCCTATTCGATCCAGCTGGCTTGCTATTAATCCTCCCAATTTCAACGTTCGGATTCTGTCTATAAATGATTCTATCTATAAATACGACAATTACTATACTACTTTGTTACAAATACATTTTGATGAGATATGCCAATGATTTTCAAGCATATCTAGTTTCTGGAAAAATAACAACATTTTTACTGTTACTGTAAAAACTGAAGTCAGGGTATTGTTATTATTGGAATATCATGTCTAGCTCCGACGTGATTTTTGATTTTGTTTAAAATGTTCCATTTTTATTGTGAAATATTAAATACAACTGGTCAAGGACGTGTAGCAATATGAAAAATTAGGATGCTTTATCTCCACAAAGTAAATATATGAACGCAATATATTCGAAATAATTATACACGGACCTGCTTACCAGTAGTACTACACTACTTGTACAATTAATTTTTTTTTTGCGTCGTTTGGAATAAAAGAGAAGAGATTCGTACGTTGCATAATACTTTTAATTATGATATTTTGCAAACGAGACCTCAAAATAATTATTGAAATGGCATAAATTCTATTTAAAAGGAAAAAATGTAATACATGTAAATAAACAGTCGGTGAGGTGCATCAGAAAACAATCTCCCCTAATTTATATTTATGTGTTATTTATTAAGAAAATAATATTAATTATGATGTAAATATGTTAAATGAGATTTTTATCTGATGCGTTTATGTGTAAAACGTAATGCGGACCGATGAAAAATTATGGAAAATGGTTCGCAGGACGCTGGCAGATGATGCATATTTATAGGGTCATGAAACTTTTTTAAATTGAAATAAAGCCACAGCTCCATCAAATTTTAATTATCCATTTTTATTTCTTTTGTAAATGATACTATGATATTATGAATTAAAAACAATGCCATGTAAATGACTTCCTCGAAATATTTTGAGGAGTAATTTTTCCAACAGCAAAATTAAACTATCTCTTCATATAAATCGACGCTAATTTCACCAATGATACGAATATTGCTAGTTTTACAGATATTGCATGTTGGTGAGCTATTTGAGCAAATTAATATAATCACAGAGAAAAAGTTCAGTACAGTTGAAAAAAAATGATCAGTTTTAACCGCTTCAAAGCACAGTTAGTAAAATTTCTATGCAATAAATGGTTATCTTGTTAATGATCTTCAGTCAACTAATTGTTGTGCCCTTTGAATCTAAATCTTTACGAAGAATATCTGTTACAGTTTCATAAGAAAACTCAACTTGTTGAAAATGACGTGCAATCACTTTATTTGGATTATCACTTACACTTTGATTCACAGCATCGATATTATCAGGAATACGTGCGCGTTTTTGACGTGTCGAATTTTTCATGTCAAGAACATTATCAATCAAGTGTGACTGAAATTTAACCAGTTGACAAAAACATAGGATAATATGACTTTGTTAAAAAAACAAGCATCTGCGTGTTTAGGTTATGTTATGGGACCGGTAAAGACATGAAAACAAGAATAGTCAGTTTTTTTTCGTTCAGTACACAAGAAAATCTGGCGAATATATTATATTAATTAAAGCATATTTAAAAAAATTATTTCATTAAAGCACTTATCCTTTGGATTATTTTATCCGTGGCATTGATTTCAACGATTTTTTTGATCTCGTATTAAAATAACTCTAGATTTACTAAAACAGACCTGGTTATTGTTCAGCCATATTTGTATAAAATTTCTTGTGTTGTCAATTCGGTAATGTTTAGAGAAGATTTAACGATTAAGAATTATTATAATATTTATTCGTTAAATCATGAAAAGAAGATTCTGCAGGGTGATTATGTAGACAATTTTGATAACTTTAGTAAATTTGAACAATTCCTATACGCTGTGCAATTGCTTTTTATTCTATGCTGATTTATTCAACGATACTAAACCCACATTTAAATTTTGCTTCGAATTTGAAATAAATATTGCGGCTATTCCATTAAAAAATGTATATATATTGCACGTGCACATCTCTTCGTGGCTTCATAACGAAATACATGAATGTATTTTTTTAATAATAACAAACCTGATATCAATCCTCTCCCAGAGACCGTATTCAATAATATAATTATTTCAATGCGAAATTTAGATACTCGCAAATCGTAAAAAGGCCTATTCGATTTTATGCTTTGCGTTTCAGTTTTATGGACTATTCCATGAATTATTTTATTATTACATGACGAAATATTTTTTGAAAAAGTTAATCGGAATTTTGATAAAGATTTTAGCAGTAGCTGTAAGCTGCTATTTCTTGAATTCAGTAGGGGGCAGGTACATAAAGCCTTAAAAATTGTTGCAAAAAAGGAACTACTTCGATGAAAATTATTTATATTTACTTTATTGATGCTATTATGAAATGTTTAGTTGTTTCTTTTTTGGTCCACACGAGTATAAAACTGTACGGTAGACTATAATGATTAACCTTGTAATATTACACGTGAATATCCTGGATTTTTTTCAGATTAATAGATTTAATTATTGTACATCATTCTTCCGTTCAATTTTTTCCACTTAGCTACAATTATTTAGTTTGTTGACCTCAACTAAACGGTTGTAGCCACATTCTTCGAAAGTTCAATTTTTTCAACAGAAAATATATATCGTTCAATTTTTTTTAGATTTTTATGTTATCTACAATAATCGTCTACATTATTTTAGCACGACTGTAATGGTTTTAAAGTTTAACCCAAAAATGCACTTGGGATATTTCAACTCCTTTTTTAAATCGTTATTTCTTATCATCCATGCTTGCTAATAAGATATTGTCGGGGTAAATTCATAAAGACACGTACCATGTCTATATGAATAGTATAAATTATATTATCCTTGTGGACGTAGTCGCTACTCTGTGAAATCTTTAAGAGGAAAGAAAGGAAATTTGCCACTTCAGAAAGTAACCATAATTTACCTATGACAATTGATCAGGATAATGGCTTTAACCTATTAAAGTTTTAAATAAAATATCTAATTTTAGTATAGCTTCCTGAAATAATAAAATATTTATTCTAAAAGATACTGAGAACATCACCTTCAGCCTATATCTATTTACTGCTGGATACAAGACTTCGAAACTTATGCCACCACATGTGGTTATCCACCGTTCGCATCCAGGCATTTCCTACTAATTTTTTTAGATTGATATTCTATCTGCCGAGAGAGCATCCCACAATGCACTTCAAGGTTTATAGTCTGCATTCAAGATCTTCATCATTATCGGTTAGTCAGCAAATATTCAGTCACCCATTTAAACTTTAGTTTGCTAATATTAAAAGCCATATTGACCATTTCGGTTCTCAATAGGATTTATTGTTTCAAATTTTATCTTTCATAAACATTTCGAGGATAGCTTCTTCCTTTACCATTTAAGCGACTATAAAATGGGCCAGGTCGACCTCGAGTAACCTTTTAACACCGTAGATTATTAAAGACAAAACGCTCTGATTGGTCAAAGCGCTTGAAATTGAAGGTCTATAACCTTCAATTTCAAATACTGTAAAATCGCCAACAGGAAGATTTGACGTGATTTCCAGGATGCTGTCCAGCCCAATCAAACTCTGGGAAGATTATTAGGAAATGACTTTGATGGTAATATTTCTGACGTTTATCCATCTTTGTACTATCTATGAGTTGATTAAGACTTTATTCTTATTAAAATTCATACATGTTGAATTTCTGCCAACCCCTGAGATATAATTGCCATAATTACTATTTCACCAACAAACTGCAGATGTAAAGCATACTCACTATTTACATTGATGCCATATACTTGCCAATATAACATCTTGAAATCATCTTCTAGCTGGGCAGAGATATAAAATCTCTCTGTCTCACTTCTTTCGCGGTTGAAGGTCTTATCTCCTGATTATGTACTTGAACGTTTATTGTACAAACCTCCCAACTCTATGGACCTCTCGACACTTCTCAAACTGCAAAACTGCAATCAAATTGGAACCTCTGCAAAGAGCTTTTAATTATGTCAGTAATTGTAAAAGCTCAAGTTTATAAAGTCCGAGGTTCTTAGTAGTCCATAAAAAGAAGAAAGCTACATTGGCTGTTTATGTGATATAAGGTGCTGTAATTTTGTTGAAACCCCATTTATGAGGGAAAATCAAAAATGTCAAATTTTTGGGCAAGATGGTTCAAGATAACTCTCTAAGATGACTAACACATGCACATGATAGATGTGGTATTATTGTAATGAATTGTTATGTAAGCTGTAGCGCCGCAATTATGTTGAAGTAAATATTCTTGGGACAATTGCGTTAATTTATTTTGAACTCAATTTTTTTGTGTAAAAAAAGTACAATACATTTTCAATATTATTATAGTCAATGCCACATTAATGTTTCTAAATGTATTTGTACCATTATATTATTACAGCAAATTCAACTTATAAAAAATGTGATATTAACGTACATGATATCTATTATATAAATGCTATTTCCTATGGAAGGTTATAAAAAATAATTTTAATTAGATGTAACTTTTTCGAGACAATGGATCAGGTGAATTAATATACTATAAGAAGGTCTTATAAATGATGCATGATTCTACATCAAAACTGGTAAATAAATTTAATTTTGCAATCAAATCAAAAGTCTTCAGACAAAAGTCTTCCAGTAGTTAAAAATTCACAACAAAAAATTAATTAAGTAATCAGTATTCAAATATAGTTAAGCAAATACAGAAATTTAAGTGTATACGATCAGCGATACTGCATTACCAAGGCTATTGTACACATATATACTTACATATACGTGATGCGATAGAGCTGAATAGGTAAATAGAAATATTTTTATCAGTCCAATATTTTCCATAAAGGCACATTATGTTGCGTTTCATATGGCAAGGAAAAGTGAGCGTAGAAATATATGACCATTTAAAATATTTTGTCGTACTGTTTTTCCTTTATACGTCACCCGTTCCATCAGTTGCGGTTCCCTATAATTTGCTCAGCGAGTACATTGAACTTTTTGAAGACACGAAATTTAATTTTACAGGTAGGAATCATGTATATTTTTAATCATATTAAAACAACGCATTAAGCCCTGAGTATCATTCCCATCTCAAATGGTTTCTAAAGGCAATTTATTGTTGAAAGTCACGTTAAATGGCGTGGAAATTTATTTCAATTTTTTCGATCATAAACGAACAGGTGCGCGGTGTATGTACTTTAAGATAAAATGGCTTTTAATTTAATTGAAATCTTATCGAGGAATTGAATCGGGGCTCTTCACGATGATGTATGCGTCATTAAGCTCTGTACAGTTCGCACATTCGCTGAAAATATCTTTTGAATTTATAAATATGTAAGGATTATTATAAATTTTTGTGGGCATTGCGCAAACATCAGCTCTATTTGAAATATTTTAGCCACGATATATTTTCATTTTTATTTTTAAAGTATTATTTAAAATGGAAACAAATTTATGTAAATATAAATTGTTGGAGGAAAAGCTACCGTCATTAATAATGGAAATAGATGAGTTAATGATAAATTTACAAGTTACAGGAATAATAATTTTACATATTGAATATATTTGGCGTTAATTTTGTAGGAATTCATTATTCACAATTAAATGAAACTACGTGATGTAGTATTATTTCTACTTTCTTTAATTTCTTTACCACGAAATAGGTTTCGTTGTATTACAACATCTTCAGGTGGGATATTAGCAAATATAGAGATAGAGATCTTTAATCTTAGATCTTAATACAACGAAACCTATGTCGTTGTAAAGAAATTAAAGAAAGTAGAAATAATACTAAATCACGTAGTTTCATTTAATTGTGAATAATTTTAGTTAATTACGTGATACGTAAGGTATTAAGTGCGTTACTTAAAACATAATAAGTCATGTACATATATTTACATACATATAACCATCTCTAAAATATGCAAAATATAGCAAAACATATGATATATCCAAATTATTTATGCAAAAATATGGGCTGTAGTATGTATATATATATATATATATATATATATATATATATATATATATATATATATATATATATATATATATTTATATATATATATACATATATATATATATATATATATATATATATATATATATATATATATATATACGGTAGAACGGGTGACCGCAACTGATAGAACGGGTGACGTATAAGGAAAAACAGTACGACAAAATATTTTAAATGTTCATGTATTTCTACGCTCACATTTCCTTGCCATATGAAACGCAACATAATGTACCTTTATGGAAAATATTGGACTGATAAAAATGTTTCTATTTACCTATTCAGCTCTATCGCATCACGTATATGTAAGTATATATGTGTACAATAGCCTTGGTAATGCAGTATCGCTGATCGTACACACTTAAATTTCTGTACTTGCTTAACTCTATTTGAATACTGATTACTTAATTAATTTTTTGTTGTGAATTTTTAACTACTGAAAGACTTTTGATTTGATTGCAAAATTAAATTCATTTACCAGTTTTGATGTAGAATCATGCATCATTTATAAGACCTTCATATAGTATATTAATTTACCTGATCCATTGTCTCGAAAAAGTTACATCTAATTAAAATTATTTTTTATAACCTTCCATAGGAAATAGCATTTATATAATAGATATCATGCACGTTAATATCACATTTTTTATAAGTTGAATTTGCTGTAATAATATAATGGTACAAATACATTTAGAAACATTAATGTGGCATTGACTATAATAATATTGAAAATGTATTGTACTTTTTTTACACAAAAAAATTGAGTTCAAAATAAATTAACGCAATTGTCCCAAGAATATTTACTTCAACATAATTGCGGCGCTACAGCTTACATAACAATTCATTACAATAATACCACATCTATCATGTGCATGTGTTAGTCATCTTAGAGAGTTATCTTGAACCATCTTGCCCAAAAATTTGACATTTTTGGTTTTCCCTCATAAATGGGGTTTCAACAAAATTACAGCACCTTATATCACATAAACAGCCAATGTAGCTTTCTTCTTTTTATGGACTACTAAGAACCTCAGACTTTATAAACTTGAGCTTTTACAATTACTGACATAATTAAAAGCTCTTTGCAGAGGTTCCAATTTGATTGCAGTTTTGCAGTTTGAGAAGTGTCGAGAGGTCCATAGAGTTGGGAGGTTTGTACAATAAACGTTCAAGTACATAATCAGGAGATAAGACCTTCAACCGCGAAAGAAGTGAGACAGAGAGATTTATATCTCTGCCCAGCTAGAAGATGTCTTCAAGACGTTATATTGGCAAGTATATGGCATCAATGTAAATAGTGAGTATGCTTTACATCTGCAGTTTGTTGGTGAAATAGTAATTATGGCAATTATATCTCAGGGGTTGGCAGAAATTCAACATGTATGAATTTTAATAAGAATAAAGTCTTGTTCAACTCATAGATAGTACCAAGATGGATAAACGTCAGAAATATTACCATCAAAGTCGTTTCCTAATAATCTTCCCAGAGTTTGATTGGGCTGGACAGCATCATGGAAATAACGTCAAATCTTCTTGTTGGCGATTTTACAGTAATTGAAATTGAAGGTTATAGACCTTCAATTTCTAGCGCTTTGACCAATCAGAGCGTTTTGCCCTTAATAACCTACGGTGTTAAAAGGTTACGCGAGTTCGACCTGGCCCATTTTATAGTCGCTTAAATGGTAAAGGAAGAAGCTATCCTCGGAATGTTTATGAAAGATAAAATTTGAAACAATAAATCCTATTGAGAACCGAAATGGTCAATATGGCTTTTAATATTAGTAAACTAAAGTTTAAATGGGTGGGCAATATTCGCTGACGAACCGATAACAATGAAGATCTTGAGTGCAGACTATAAACCTTGAAGTGCATTGTAGGATGCTCTCTTGGCAGATAGAATGTCAATCTAAAAAAATTAGTAGGAAATGGGTGGATGCGAAAGGTGGAGAACCACATGTGGTGGCATAAGTTTCGAAGGCTTGTATCCAGCAGTAAATAGATACAGGCTGCAGGTGATGTTCTTAGTATCTTTCAGAATAAATATTTTATTATTTCAGAAAGCTATACTAAAATTAGATATTTTATTTAAAACTTTACTAGGTTAAAGCCATTATCCTGATCAATTGTCATAGATACATTATAGTTACTTTCTCAAGTGGCAAATTTCCTTTCTTTCCTCTTAAAGATTTCACAGAGTAGCGACTACGTCCACAAGGATAATATAATTTATACTATTCATATAGACATGGTACGTGTCTTTATGAATTTACCCCGACAATATCTTATTAGCAAGCATGGGTGATAAGAAATAACGAATTAAAGAAGGAGTTGAAATATCCCAAGTGCATTTTTGGGTTAAACTTTAAAACCATTACAGTCGTGCTAAAATAATGTAGACGATTATTGTAGATAACATAAAAATGTAAAAAAAATTGAACGATATATATTTTCTGTTGAAAAAAATGAAGAATGTGGCTACAACCGTTTAGTTGAGGTCAACAAACTAAATAATTGTAGCTAGGTGAAAAAAATTGAACGGAAGAATAATGTACAATAATTAAATCTATTAATCTGACAAAATCCAGGATATTCACGTGTAATATTACAAGGTTAATCATTACAGTCTACCGTACAGTTTTATACTCGTGTGGACCAAAAAAGATACAACTAAACATTTCATAATAGCATCAATAAAGTAAATATAAATAATTTTCATCGAAGTAGTTCCTTTTTTGCAATAATTTTTAAGCCTTTATGTACCTACCCGCTACTGAATTCAAAAAATAGCAGCTTATAGCTGCTGCTAAAATCTTTATCAAAATTCCGATTAACTTTTTCAAAAAGTATTTCGTCATGTAATAATATAATAATTCATGGAATAGTCCATAAAACTGAAACTCAAAGCATAAAATCGAATAGGCCGTTATACGATATGCGAGTGTCTAAATTTCGCATTGAAATAATTATAATTATAAATAATTATATATTTTTAATTATAATTGTAAATAATTATATATTTATAAATAATTATATATTTGGCGTTAATTTTGTAGAAATTCATTATTCACAATTAAATGAAACTACGTGATGTAGTATTATTTCTACTTTGTTTAATTTCTTTACCACGACATAGGTTTCATTTTATTACAAAATCTTAGGTGGGATATTAGCAAAGATAGAGATAGAGATATTAGATCTTTGCTAATATCCCACCTGAAGATGTTGTAATACAACGAAATCTATGTCGTGGTAAAGAAATTAAAGAAAGTAGAAATAATACTACATCACGTAGTTTCATTTAATTGTGAATAATTTTACAGTTAATTACGTGATACGTAAGATTTTAAGTGCGTTACTTAAAACATAATAAGTCATGTACGTATATTTTTACATACATATAAGCACCTCTAAAATATGCAAAATATAGCAAAACATATGATATTTCTAAATTATTTATGCAAAAATATAGGCTGTAGTATGTATATATATATATATATATATATATATATATATATATATATATATATATATATAGATTATCTATATTACGTAGTTTACTGTGTAGTTTATTTGGATTGAGCTAAATTCTACAAGTATAAAACTCAACGCCAAGGACGCTAATAAAAATAGCATTGTCTTAAAACTAAAATATATATAAATATAATGAAAATATAGATTGGGCATATTAGTGATTTAAGTGGCCCAATGAAGGTAACGTAATAATTTTTTTGTCTGTTTGTAGTTTTATTTGAAAACGTCTCACTTAAAAACTACTGAGCCAAACCCAATGGAAACCGAGCACAAACCAAAGCAAACCTGACTCAACCCAACACAACCGGACACAACCCAAAATACATTTAACCCAAACCGACTCTAAGTATACCCGACCTAACTCAATCCAAAGAAAGTCTTACCCTTTAAATGATATTTCTTAAGTGAAAACCGTATAGTGAGTTTTATTTTTACTTGACAGAGTTCAAAAATATTTTATATTTTTAATTTTTAAAATCATATTTATTTATATCGTAAAATAAAGAGATAACTTAGATTAAATTAACTTGTACAACATTTACAACGTAAATGAGAACTTAAACTATCTCATTAAAAAAGCTTTTTATTAAAAAGCTTTATGAAAATTAAGATAAGTCACATCGGCTCACTTAGAAAATTTATTCTCTATCAAGGCTATAAATTGCATTAAGTCTCTGCTATGCTGGAATATAGCCGACATTGATACTAAGTATTTATTCGAGATGAACGTGAATATTCATAGTTTAGATTAATAAGAATATGCTAATGTTTTACGTCCAATTGATTTTAAAATGATTAAGTATGAATTTAAAATGATTAAGATGGATTAAATGCAAGGTTCCTTGAAAAGTAATTATAGCGATGAAAAATTGCAATCTCTAAATTTTAATTTCTTTTAATTTGCAACGCTCATATGAATTATTAGGGCAGAAAAACGTCGGATCGATGGCCGAATTTGGCGATCATGCACGGTTCATCGATTTAAAATGCGTTAAATGCACCTTGCATTGCTTTGGAAAGTAATTATATGGATAACAAATTGCAATTTTTTGATTTAAAAAGATTCATAAAATTTATTAAAGTGGAAAAAATGTTGGGTCTAAGGTCGACTTTAGCGATCATACAGTCTTCATCAATTTTTAATGCATTAAGTGCGAAGTGCTTTGGAAAGTAATAATATTGATGAAAAATTGCAATCTCTATATATTAGTTTCTTTTAAATTTGCAAGACTCTTAAGATTTATTAGGACGGAAAATACTGGCTCGTTAAACGACTTTGACGATCATATACGATGTTCACAGTCAACGGTATGTCAATTTTAATGATTGACAGTCGTATTCGTTACTAACAACAGCAGTGCATTCAGTCTCATCTTTCGCATAGAGATTACGATTATTTACGATATAATTTAATACTTATCGAAAAGTAAATTGGCAAAAAGCGTAAAGGAAGACCCGTTTGACGTGAAAAATATTTTAAGTGACATAATACGTTTGGTAGATCCAGTGACATTGGAAGTAACTATGAATTTTCAGATTTCCTTCAAATGGACAATGAATATTTTAAATGATTGAATAAGCTATCGTCTGTCCTATAAAAGGCAAGGTAAGTTATTTTAAGCGTATATACTCTCACCGTTTTTGGAAGCGTGTTAATTTACACTAGGCTGGTGTGTGCATTCGGCGATCGTATATGGGTGACCGAATTCGGTCACTCAATCGAATTTTAAGAGTCGGTGACTATATGCGGATTACTCATTGAATATAGGTTAGCTGTACTAGTGTTACGTGTACACGTCGATGGAAGAAAGTCACACTTTAACATGAGAATATTGTTTATTTAATTTGTACTTGTCCGTACCCATTCATATAAGTGTCAATAGACTTTGGATTATTAAGGAAAATACTAGACTATATGAGATTTAAGACTTGGTTATGTATTTATTATAAAAAAAAATAAAAATTTAGGCTGTTATATTTGGTATAAAAATACATTAATTATTAAAAAAATACATTTAATTTTTCGAATTTTGTCTATTGGATATATCCAATTGGATTTTTGTCTATTGGATGTATCCGAGAGATCCAATAAACCATTTACCTTAATGACGCCCGTGATTTTTTAAATTCATAATTTAAAAATATGACTAAGGAGTTAAAGTTTTAATAAGGAGTTATGATTAGAAACTTGTTGATTACGTCTTTAGGGTTCCGTAATTAAAAAGAACCATTACAATATCGTTATGTTCTTCCGTCTCTCTGTTAGTTTTACATTTTTTGCATTTTTTGATTCAGACAATGGAAATTTAGATATTTTATATAGAGCTTTCAATTGACATGTTTCAATGTTTTTAAATATATATAAATATATATATATATATATATATATATATATGTGTGTGTGTGTGTGTGTGTGTGTGTATGTATATATGTACGTATGTATATATGTGTATCGAATAAGGCTTCCAAAAAGATATGGGTTTCATTAAATATTTTTGTTCTTTCTTAAACTCCTCTTTACTCAAGGTACTAGCGTTTATTTAGAACTGTTAAATAAATTTATTTTTTATCTGAGTGAATTTTCATCAAGGATTTCAATACATGTGGACAAAAATAAAATCTTACTCCGGGCGTCTCCGCCACATGGCTTATCTTGTTATATGGCTATGCCGTTGAAAAAAGATCACACTTGTCAAATTTCTCTCAAATCGGTTGGAAATTCATGGGATGTTTGAATAATAAACATTCATATGAATAAGCTAATATTACGATGTCCAAAAATTTAAACCAGCAAACAAACATGATGTTATTAGTTAAGCTGAAAAATATTCAAAATAGATAGCAATCTTGGCGGTACTTTAGAATTAGCCTTGTAGCTTATAAAATAATTGTAAAAGTTAAAGTAGAAAATGAGCGTCAATTTTATTCATTGCTCTTTTATACCGTAGATGGTAAGGGGTTAAATTTTAAAGCTATTATTTTATTTCCCTTTGACACCACACTCCTAACGTACAAAATTATTTGTTTTATTGTTTATTCAGTTTTGTGCCTACAATTTAAGGTTTTCAAAACATTTAACCAAAATCTAAGAGAATAAATATTTGAACGTTAATTTTATTAAACTCTGGATTTTTTTGCATGGTACAAATTGTATTTTTTTTTGCATGGTACAAATTTTATAAAAGAGGATCATACAGAAAGTAAAGAAAGTTTCACTAGACAGGTGCAGTAATATTTGCAACTTATTTTAAATTGAAAAGGAAATGAAATAATCTTTCTACATAGTCACCACAAAATTAGAGACTATCCTTAAAACAGCAAACTTATCTTATATCTGCATCCTGTCGCCAAGTCATTGAATTAATCGGAACCAGTGTCATTCACTTCCTTATCATTTTGAAATTGAGTGCCGCTTAAGTAATATTTTAGTATAGATAATAGATTATATCAGTCGGCTTTTGGTTCTGACTGTACGTGGATGTTTAAAAATGTCTCAACTAATACGTTCAAGCAATTATTAAATAATTTAAGTCGATTGTGAAGAGTGGAATTTCTATGAGACGAAACTTTTTTTAGATTCAAAAAGATGTTCGATTGTGTTGAAAATTTTAAGGTAAGAGTATGTATGGAACATATAGACGTCCACGCTCTCTTTCTAAATAGCGATGTAATCGGATGGGAATAGAATGACATGGCGGCAGTTTTGGTTGAGGGCAGACTGTATCTGCCAGGTTATAACATTCTTTGCTTTTTGAACGAATCTGGTATACCAATTGTGAGACCGTTTTGGTGTCCATGTTCTATATATATTGTGTGTTTCCAGCAATTAAAACCGAGTAGGACATTTACTGTTTCATCTTCAAAAAAAAATACCAGTTGTCTTCAAAACGGAAAACTATTACCTATCTTGTTTGACGATGTAATTATATTGTGTATGAAATGTTAATAACCCGAATATTTTGTTGTTGTTTTCGTTATATTTAGTAATGATTCACGATTGGAGTTGGTTTTTAAAGCATTGCTAAAATTCAATTTTTTTATGATAAATTACTTATATTTTAAAACCTCGAATGTATAATTTGAGTTTACTTCACTCTCTGATGTTTACATGAACTTTACGAAACTAGCGGCAGTGTTTCTTCAAAATTATATGTATAATTTTATAATATTTATTTTTTTTTTTATTCCTTACATTTTTTTTTTATAATAAAGAAAGAAATCAAAATTTTCCGATTATTTTTTAGTTATAAATTTTAATAAACAGATTGTTAAAACAAATATCGCGGTGAACCAGAAAATTTGCGAAAATATAAGTTGCATTTGTTTGGACTGGTTATATTTTTTTATATTGTAATTACCGACCTTGGCCATCTTCATATTAATAATTCGAGCTTTATAATATGGTGCCAATATAAAACGTTACGCGCCTTTAATTGTTTATACAGATGTTCTTAGTTTTTGGGATTTATTATCTTTATTTAGCTTGAATTTAGCTGTAAGTCAAAATATTTAATTAAATTATTGAGTGAATTTGGATTAGTGTCAATTGAAAGATTGTCCCAGTGCTAGTTTGTTAGTATTAATTTATTTTACTCTTTGTAATATTTTTACGGACAATTTAAGTTTTAAAACAGTTCTTATTTAACAGCAAACAACAAAAAAAAAAAAATTGTAAAAATATTAACGATATAATTAAATCAGATAAGTTTTAAATCTATTTACGAATAGAGTTTTAAACGTTTTCATTTAAGCGGGAAAGTTAAGGTAAGAGTTAATTATTTCAAACACGATTAAGTACAAATATTTGGATAAGTCTTTGTTATTAAATTAATAATCCACAAAAAATTAATTCTTTATAAATAAAAAAGTACTGGTACTCATTAATTTTACGGATATTGAGAAACTTCAAGACCAAATTTGTTTACGACCAGCGTCATTTTAGTATTTTCTTACCGAAATAAAGAAATTAAACCTTTAGTATTTTTTCTGAATGTTCGGTTATATTGTATTCCCAAGGCAGAATTATTATTCTCTTCGTTTTTTTGAATACTGAATATTTAATACCTTTAAGATTTAAAACAAATTGGAATTTTTAAATTTATTTTAAGAGCAGATACATTTATTAAATTAGTCAAAATCTAGGAGCGGATATTTTGTAAAATAACTTACATAAGTACACTTTATATTCGGTAAATAATATTATTAATAGAGCCAAAAACTTATATTAACTCCGCTAATTTCTTTTTATATAACAGTTTGGGTTTAATATTAATAAAAATTGGCAGAATAAGACAAAGAAAAGATTATCGTAAATCTTCCTTGTTATTTTCTACTTATTTCATTTCAGTTCTTCAGAAATATTTACGTTGAATGGTGGTTTTGCATACCAATACGTATCTAACCAGCTGTGCAAACTACGCGTCTGTCAATGACAATATGGAAAATTTTAACTTAATTTTATTCAGAATATTGAAGAAAACAGTATTCTTGGATGAATAAAATCCAAAGGATAACAATGCGAATGTGATACATTTTATATAAAGTGGTTTTATATAGAAGACTGAAATTCTTATTACCGAAATATAATTCGTTTATTTTGTATTGATTTATTTAATGATATCAAAGGTAGTGCTAGTATTTAGCTCTACTAATTGTCAGAAGAAACTTCTACTATACTCCGCTTAGTAGGTAATCAATATGAATCCGTGTGATGCATAAATATGTACGTGCAGTTATCATATTTATGCTAATTTAACCGATATAATTATATTTAGAGATGCAGCCTTTAGTGGTAGCAAATGAATTTTTTCAACTCAAAGAAGGGGACTATGAACTTGTTATTGCCAAGTACGGCGTGGAAGACAAGGTGGTGAGGGACAGCATCGCGAATATTCGTGACTGGTACAAGATGCAGCTCCATCTTCCCGAAGGCGCCTTTCGTAAGTAGACGAAATGATATATTTATTTTTAAGATATATACAAAAGAAAGAAGTCTTAAGAAAAATGTTTTATGTTGTATATATATTTCATATAATTACCCCTCTTGTGGATCTTTTAACAATGTAATCCCATTATTTATAATGGAATCTACAGTATTAATTATTTGTGGAGAATTTGTCAGTGATGATTTTAGATTTTAACAGATATCTTCCGACATTTTAAAATATTGCCGGCATTTTAAAATATTATTCCATCGTTAATTACATTAATATATCGTTAATAATATGTTAGCTATTACAAAATTACATATCGTTAATAATGTGTTAGCTATTAATATTTATATTAAAATTATAAAGTGTAAAATTAAAACAATCTCAAAGTGCACCAATTGATCAAAAAACTGTTCTTGTATTCCTTATGGAGCTAGCAAATTAAATTATAGTTTGCCATTTTTTGGTATTTTTGCAGTAATTAGGAATATATTTAACCCAACTGAAGTGGATTGTTAAGGATGTAACGATAAGTTGATTTGAAGTTTGCAAAATAATGTAAATCGGTGGAGACGCGAGACGCGTTTCTTACCCTTAAAAATAATTAAAATAATTAAAAAAGTATATATGTGCCACAAAGAAACGAGCACTAGTGTGAGATAAATATTTAGAGGTTGTGGGCGTTATCGTGATTTCAAGAAGTACCGTTTACACAGAGAGAAATATAAAGTAGTACTTAGTTAAGTTAAATTTGAAGTACTTTAGTAAGACAATTAGCAAGAAAAATGTATTTTACGACAATTGCTAAAAATATATGCTAATCTATTAGTGATTTATTTTGTGTGCTGTTTGAAGGTTGATGGAAAACTAACTGCTGGTGAATAAACTATACGAAAAATATTATCTGTGTGTCCTCAAGTAAAAGTTTATAGACTGTAATTATATGTAAATTATGTAATTTTTTGGGAATTGTCATACAATTAAAACAAATATTGTTTAATTATTAAAATATATATGTAATAAATAACATTGTAGGATTGATTCAACATACTGTAGACATAATTTTAAATTGAAGAAAAATATGTTTAATTATTTATTTATTAAAAACTTTAATGCACTTATTTTACACAAATAAATTTATTTCTGCGAGTGAAACCATAACACTAGTAGACAAATTATATTGCGGTATGCTGTAAATTAATTAAAAGTAAAAAACAAATCTCTTAACTAAATGCCTACCGAAGATATTGTAATACAAAGAAACCTAGATCGTGGTAAAGAATTTAAATAAAGTAGAAATAAAACTACATCACGTAGTTTCATTTTATTGTGAATAATGAATTTCCACAAATTTTTGTCAAATATATTCAACGTTTAAAAAAAACTAAAAACTTGAATAAAAATATTTACTTTAAATTACAAATGACATGGGGTGGAGGACGGAGACGATTCTCAAATGCGTATATAAAGAGAGCATTACGTATGTCTCGGTATAACTTATCCTACAACTTGGTATTATTTATTGTGACTAACCTTTCATAGCAGGTTGAATTGGTAGATGATTGGACATAAGGAGGATATGGAGCCTTTCAGAATGAAACACAATGTCATGAGATGCTAAGGCAGTAAATTTTGGTTGAATGTATAAAGGACTACTTGAAATATTCAAAACGCGAAAGAAAAGTTAAAGAATGTAAATATTACGTAGGTCTCGAATCGCCATCTGTGTGAGGTGAGACCTAAACTCGGCAACGTGGTCATATTTTCGGAGAACAAAAGGTAAAACGGATGTAACAATTTTGAAAGCAGTTAGGTAATTTTTAGGCAGATCTCGATAATTTAGCGGAGGAATTAGAAACATCTGGCATAGACAAATTTTAAATACGATCGATAAAAACATCGTAGTCATTTTAAAGAGTGTAATCGGTCTAAGATAAAATAACCAACGTTGTCTATCTAGGGTTGCCAACTGACATTTTTATCGAACAATACACCTACTATTTTGACAGTTAAAAAAGGAATCCCAGTACGATTTAGTGATAGCTAAATCAAGCTCCCGCGAAAAGCATGAAAATGAGTCTTTAGCAGCTGACAAAGATAGCTTGAGACTTTTTGGGATTAAAGGGCAGCACCGTTTTTTGAGCCCACTGGCTGAACAGAGAGAGATCTTCATTTGGATCATTAATAAATAACTGAAATTGAATCAGGATCTGAATTGAAAAACATATAGTAAAATTACAAGTGATATTAAACCTTAAGATATATAACAGAACTATTAATGAACATGAAAACAGTACGCCTCGTGAAACACCCGCCACCAAGTCAATGGACTTGGAATAGGTATCAGAAATTTTGACATCTTGTTTATGAACCAGTCGATATTCTAATATTAAGAACTGGAATTTAAAGAAACAAATATCTCATTAATCTATTGAAATAGGAAAAAAATTGTTAAACTGATCTTGAGTATATTTGACCTAATTAGAAATTACTTTAATTAAAATTTAAAGCAACTAATTTTATTTCAGCGGACGAGCGAATTTTTCGTCTCTCGCTTGGAACGGGCTTCAGTTTGGAAAAAACAAAGCAGAAAATTGATAATCTATTAACGGCGCGTAATTTGGTGCCTGAGATTATGATAAACCGCGATCCTTGCTCGGAGAAACTAAAAAATGTCCGGGAATACGTGGAGTTGGCTATGATACCGCAACGCTTAGACGACTTTACCAGGATTAGTGTAGTCACGTAATGTATTTCTGTTATATTGTCAATTTGCCACGTAATGTGGTTTCAGAGATTATTTTATTTATTTTATAAATATGTTTATTAATATTTTTGCATTAGATTAAGATTGATCTGTTCTTCACTCGGAGCTTAAGAATTTTCTCTAAGTCACCTTGATATCGAATATTTTAAACTTAGAAGAAAATATTTCTTGGCAAATAATCATCACTATCTGAAATGAGAAAAGAAAAGTCTCGTAAGGCTTGGAAAATGAAAGAATAGATGTCGAATACAAAATTGATTTCCGTTAGTCCCATAAATCTCTTTCACTAGACAAATATAGTACCTCATATATGCAGGCACAGTTGCGCGGGTGGTGTAACACGTCAAAAGGTATTAGGAAATTTTTGTTTTTTGTTCGCTCATTAATTGTCATTTATTTCGAGTAGTAAAGTAAGTATAAGAACAATGTATCAAAGCCAAAATAGAAAAAAATAATTATAATATTAGTGATCCTATTTGGCTCAATTTAATTGCTCCGCTTTTGAAGGAAAATCAGTTCTGGGTCAAATGAGCCATTCCGCTGCGAACATGTTAATAAAAACTCTTTGAGTTGATTGTATTCACAAAGTTTTCATACATTTGGTGGTTCATTTAAATTATTTCTTAATTAAAAAAAATGAAGAAGAAAAATTTGCAAATAGACGATTTTTCGTTTAAATGGTCAGATTTGGCGAGTAGTAGTAATGTCATAAAATAGTTCCTAAAATATACAACAGACTTGGAATAAGAGACATGCGATTGTGAGTATAACTATATTGTAAATCCATGTTTATGTATTAATGATAATATAGTAAGGAAAAAAATAATGTAAACGGTAACGGTAAATATATATAAATCCGTTCAAAGACGTTTCTTCAATCACAAAAAAAAGCAGAGAATGCGACAAAAATTTAGTTGTATACGTTTTAGTTCAAAGAAAAAAAATTGTAGAAAAGCATGCGGGTGGGCGATAAAATGAAAGAGAAGGTTAATAAAAAAAATTAATACAGAAATGTTTAGATCACATTGTTATCATTCCACCTTTCTTAGAGTAAGAGCAAATAGCAGAAATTTGTAAAAAATATTATACAGCTATAATAATAATCAGATTTAAGACCACTTACATGTTTACGCTTAGATTTAGATAGAAATGGTCGCTAAATGGGAAAAAGGAAAGAAATATAAAAATATAACTGATGAAGAGAGATAAATCAGTTTAATGGCTGAAGAACGTAGGTCTTATTAGCATTTAACAATGAGAATACAAAATTAAGGTTAATAAAATAGGTTTAATGGGAGATTTCAGCATCAACTATGATCAATGCAGTATGACAATTTTAGGAAAGTTATTACGGACTTCTTTTGAATCAACAGATTTTCATGACCATTTTTAAAAATAGATGTATTTTTGCAAGCGTGTTTTGTGAACAGTCGCCATGTATTAATTTAAATATTATTTCAGACATAAGGGTGAAGATTTCTCAAAGTTTGACGTGTACGATTCTCTTAAATTCAGTATTATGGTGCACGAGTATGTTTCCTTTTCCGATTTGTGCCTAGGTGATCATTATATCGTCGATTGGAAAGGAATGAAACTCGGTCACATTACGCAGTTAACACCGGCTCTGATCAAGAAAATGTTATTCCTTCTTCATGTAAGTTCTAAATTTAAGAGTTTTCATTACTTTCAGGCCAGTTTTAAAGAAATATTCCTATCGCAGAAATCTCGACTTTATAATTTTGTAGTAATTTTACTATCATCAATCCTTCAGCAAAACCCTGATACAAAATGCAAGTTACCTTGTAGTTTTGTATATTTATTGCACAGCTAATCAAAAGTTTACTTGATAACTGCTATCGGTGTTTTTATTTAATTTAAGTTTCAGTATGAAACTTCTATGAAATTTTTATGTATTGAAAACAGAGGCAGTTTCAAGTAACACAAGGTTTGGTAGAGAACACGGTGAATCAATCTGCGTCAATATTTTTTTTCCAAAAATCACTCCTAGCCTGAAAATAATATGTAAGGAACATTTTAACAAAATTTGGCAAAATTGATCAGAATTTGTTACAAAGTAATATTGAAAGGTAAATGGAAATAAAACGGAAGTGATTGTTTTGTTTTCTTTGGTAAACTTTAATCTTGAGAGATATCGGTCCAAACCCATGACTACTTCTAGAACAATTTGAAAAATGACATTAGTAGGAAAAACGAACAATTTTCTTAATTTTTTCTTCTTTCTTTATTTTTTAAACAAACAAAGGGAACAGGTGACAGAATCATTATGGAATGTATCGTTATTTTTGAAGTGTTTATTGGATTTGTTAATAATATATATTTTTCATTAAAATTGAAAATAAGTATCGCTAATTATGAATGATTATTGTGTGTAGTGAAATTTATATATATTAGATGCAATGCAGGTGGAAGAGGGAACACCCTGAGCTACAGCTAAAAGCCATAAGTTGTATTTACAACTTGGTTTTTTTTTCGATATTATGTTCATACGTCTTTCTCTATTTTTTTCACTTAGTTATTCTTGATTGCAAAATATATATTACGTAAAGGATGCTAATCTGATTTTATAATTGTACTTAATGATTTATTTTTCTTATCAATTTTCTTCGTTTCCAGGAATGCTATGGGGCAAAAATCAAGAGCATTCATTATACGAATGTCCCATCTTATGCAGAAATAATAGTTAAACTTCTGAAGGCAGGATTCAGTGAAAAAATTGGAAACAGACTGCATTTGCATAGAGACTATGAGGGTCTCTATAATTTTTTCCCAAAAAGCCATCTTCCGTCTGATTTTGGAGGAGAGAATAAATCCATGGAAACTTTAACCGGTTCGTACATTTAAATTTACTTTTATGTGTTATTTTACATAAAAGTGTGCACGCGGGATTTGGCTATAGAGTTACTTCTGAATTTACAATTTCTTATGAAATATCGTGAAAATATTGGTTTATAATTTTTTAATCAAAAAAATGATTAAAAAAGCGAGTTATAAGCTTTTTAATTTAGTAGAATAGGAATATTCTTTTGTCTCCGCCGTTCTTCTAGACTACGAGTGGATAATTAAAAATTACGTCAACATTGAATATTGTTACTCTTATATAAACGACTCGGAATTACAATTAATGAAATATTTGAAATATTAGTCGAACATGCAATAGTTTTCTTTGAATGTTGATGACTAAAGTGGAGAGAAAGAGTCGATTTCGAATTATGGGTGGGGGTGGGGGGGGAGGAGATCAGGTCTAAAATTTGAGGTTTATATCTAATTTTTTTATGATTTCCAGTAAGCAAATTAAATTGTCATATTCAATACGAAACAACCCATAGTTTTTATAACATAAATTCGATTAGCTTGATTATAATTATCATAAAATGCTTTATACCTTGTTATATGTCATATTCTGGTTTTAGATTCAATGACGGACTGAGTTCATTTTTTTCCGAAGATAGCAACTGGCTTTCAAATTTATTGCGAAAAAATATGAGTCGCCCTTACTTTCTAATATTCATTACTTTGCTGTGCTTGAACCATTAAGATGATTTTTGTCTCAATGATATTTTCAAAGAAATTAGTGGTAATTTAAATATCACCCAACATATTTTGACGAAAGTAATTAGTTAATACAATATTACGATGTACTATTGAATACTCTACAGATTGACGATTCATTTTCCAAACACAATGTTTATATTTATTTTATTTGCCAGAAGTTTAAATTTAAAAGTTATCCACGTATAGATTAAATCAGTTAAAAATATCTTCTATCCGTGATTGTTTTCTTATGTAATATTTACTTATGTAAATTACAGACGAGTTATTTGCGCAGATGGTTAAACGTCGCGAGTGGTTCTTGGAGCACGATCAGTACAGAACGGATGAGAACAAAAGGGTTGGTGTTGGCGCCGCCATGTCAAAAGAACTCCAAGGAATGCAAGGCTCATTTCGTACCATCAATATAGACTAATAACTGTGAATTTCACTCATATTTCATAGCAATTTTTCACAATAAAATACTTGGTGAGAAAATAATCTCAACACGCTTTGATATTTAATATTTCAACCGCTTTAATTGCTAAAAAATTATTATAAATGAAACTGTTTGAGAATATAACAAACTGCATAGTTAGTATAACAATATTTCATCAATTATAATTATAAAGCTCCACCCTATTCATTACTTTTACTCCTTAACCAGAATTCATCATACCCTTGGTTGCTTTAATATCATACTTTTGCGGTTAATATTAACAGGACTTTATTAGATCACCATGTATCTCACTAACTAACCAATTAGCTATATAATGGAATATATGAAACGAAATTTGATGCACTTCTAATTGTGGTATCATCATGCAACTTGGCAGTTGTGTGCAGTTCTGATAACAACACAATAAAATGGTTCAAGTGACATCATGTTGATTCAAGTGACAACATTTTGATTCAATGAAAAGAACCAAAAGTAAGACACTCAACTCGATAACGATAATGTATGTAGTTCTGACGACAACAAAATAAAATGGTACCATCGGACTAATTCAATGAAATAGAACCGGACGTCAGAACGAAGAATTCGATTACTCTAAGCTTGCCGGAAAAATTATTTTACATTCAAACATTACACTCAACAACAAACATGGCTTACACTAAAGTCCTTACAGAGTAGACAGGGAAAACAGGTTCGATAATAATATTTTGTTTTAGCGCAATATTTATGAAAGCGTGTTTTTTTAATTTCTTAAACAATTAATTTATTTAAAATAAAAACTTGGCCTCCAATGACCCATTTTCTTTTTCGTTAATATCACAACAGGCTCAATCGGTTCCAAGAAAGTTTTGACTCAATTTTCAATTTAAATATTACGGTCATATTAGATATGTTCATTATGTTATACACTAATTTCTGGAGGATCTGTCATTTGAAGTTAAATTTTATTGCTTATATTATTACTTTAACAATATTCTTATAATGAATTAAATATTAATATTATGAAGTAAATAACAAATGTTGACAATTTAGGCATTAAATTACCAATCTAAGAAATCTGTAAAGCTAATTTACTGTCTTTGTTGAGTTTTGCAAAATAAATACATATATGAATTATAATATCAAGTACATTATATGTTTTATTGTTTAAATATGTAAATTAAACTGTCAGACAATATCAAGCTGTAAAATTTGAGTTTTGCAAGTAAGTAAGTCACTCGACAGATCTGAAAAATGTATTAGTTACAGGAGAAAACTTTGAAAAGAAAAAAAATTGCACCACGTTTTTTGGACCTTCCTTCCATCCCGGTCCGTGAACTTTTTTACTCCTCCTCTTATGTATATTTCTATCAGAGTAGAGTGAAATTCAACTTTATATAAGGTCATAAATAATTTTATTTATCAAGTGTTGAATTCCGAGCCTGAATTAAAATTAATTTTAATTAGTGCGCTATACATGGAAGAAAATATTTAATTTTTGATTTGATTACTTCTGGTGTGCTTCTGTTGTTGGTTATTTCAAATGTATTAGTTAATTTATCAAACTTATCAGCACTACATAAAGTCTGTTTATTAAGAAAACCGGATCTAAAAATAATTCTTGAAATATCGTGGGTCTGAAATAGTTGTAGTCGTGGATTTATGAGTTTTCCCTCACACTTAATCTTTGTGCGTGTTTCAATTGCAATATTCTCTTTTTACATTTTGTCCAAAATAATACCTCTTTATTATTTTAGTCTTATCAGTGTTTCTTTTATTCGTCTCTGATTTGTTTTCGTTTGGGTTATTTTAATAGTTATTATGATATTCGAAACTCTTTAGTAGATTCAATAAATTGAATGTCATCTGTCTTAAATATTACTAAAATAACAATATCAAATAATTTCTTGTGTGCTTTTTCCTCACAGTAAATATAATTTTTTTTTAATATAATTTTTTGTTATTTTGACTAATACATCAGAGAAATTCGTTTACTAAAGGCTAGTTTTTGGTTGGTAAATAAACATGAATTAAAATTTATTTCGTATTAGAAGATTCTGTTACACGTATTTTATTCCGAAACCGTGCATAAATTATAATTTTATTAGGTGTATTATCGCGATCTTTCTAAAAAATAGGTATACCTTCAAGTTTTTTTTATATGGACTGTGTATCAGCGCCAATACCAGTCATAGAATTTATGGCAGCTTCGGATCGTGCTCTAAGTATAATTTTGGAATTAGAAATTTCCTTTACTTCAATGTTCAACTTTATTATTTCTTCATTATCCTTTTTAGATTACTTTCCGTGGTTGTTTCATTTAGATAGTCCTTATATTGCTTTAGTAACTTCATATAAATATTCTTGTAGATATGTCCTTTACTTGCCTTGATCATCATCCTTGTTTTATAACACATTTGTTTAAGTTCTTGAGAATGCTACGGCGTTAATCTTCTGATTTTATCTCTTCATGTGTAATATCAAAACCGTACTCTTGTACTTTAAGTGTTCAACACATTAGCTGACTATTAGGTTATTTACTTATTAATGGTCGATGATCTACACAGATGTAATTTTTCTTTTATAAAGATACGGTCTAAAACATTTTACCTCCCACACAACAGTCAGTAACTTCGTTTCAATAGTACTGAGCCGAGTTCCTCAATCACTGTATGTACGGTTTTCATAAGCTATTGGTTTAAAGCTGCCTATCGTACATTATAAATAGCAAAGCGTTTATAGTCACATTCAACGCATGTCTTTTAAAAACAAAGTATCTCGTAAAGTCCGGATACTGCGACAAAGGCGCATTAACTTATAATCGTTCACATTTTTCGAAAGTTTGTTTAGGCTTCTCGTTGATAATAATTATTACCTTTTTGAGATAAGACGTAGTAGGTTGGATCAGACTTATAAAATTTGTTGATAAATATTCCATAGTTTAAGATAATTTTTCATTGGGTTTAAGACGTTTTTTTATAGTATAGACTAAACATAAACTTATTACATATATATTTGGCCACCTTATTCAATTGGAATTATTACTAAAGTTGATATGATTTCATACCTAAATATAAAACAAAAATTTTAAAAATTGTGTCGGTAGTGCGGAGAATTAGTGAATCAAACAATTAATATTAAATGATATTTTAAATTGCATTTTGAAAGACCTACCGCTGACACACCACTAGACGGTTTGGCGAAAAAATGTTATGGCATGTTAGAGAGAGTACCTCAAAAAAAAAATGGCTGTGCATAAACCTACAAAATTGAATCGCTATATATTTGAAAATTGACTATATTACATTTTTGCGATAACTTACAGAAGACGGAGAGGCAAACATAATGTAATTATATAGTTTCTGATTTGCTACGGAACTCTAAAAGGAGCAATGTTTAATTTTCTATCGGCATCCAATTTCATACAAAAATATAAAGTGTAATTAATACCATCAACATAATTATTGATAAGATAATTTGACATTAGCGTAAATGTCAAATGAATGTTATGTAAAATTCGGTAAAATGATATCACTTGAACATATCAGTGTAAATTATCATAAATGCAATTGTCATTTCTGTGCGGGTTTGCGAGTAAACATGCAAAAAGTAGGTGACAATATTTCACAATTTAATTATAATATCTGCGTTTCCATGGATTATTTCGGTGTGTAATGCCACAATCAAAAACAAATCAAGTAATCATTGTTCTAAACACACTTATTTTAAGGAGTTAACAGCAAATATATTCAAAATCGCTAAAATAACAGCGAATGCAAATCAGTGGGTAACCGTGAGTATCGAGCCTTCCAAAAATGGTTCTGACGGATTTAATCGCACTCTCTTTTTTATATGTAATATCGGTGTTATGTATAATTGCGCACATTCCTACCTCCGTTCTTCTATGAAGTACATTATGTCTATCTAGTATATAGGTCCTAGATAAACAACCCCTTTTCCACAAAATTTTGACTAACCTAAGTGCACTTTTAAATTGGGTGATATAAGCTTCACAAGCGTGATTCTTCACTATTGTACACGTTCTCCCGAACTATTTGAAAATATAGTAATATCATTAAAATCTATCAAAATAAAAAAAAATATACTGAAAATATATTTAATTACACCATTAATGATAATAAGAACATAATATAAATAAATGCTTTTATAAAAATCTCTTAAAATTGAGGTTGATATTCATACTACTGAAGCACAACAAGCAACAAACTATAAATACCACTTAGCTTTGAAAATCAAGATATATATATATATATATATATATATATATATATATATATATATATATATATATATATATTCCTATATTCCAGATAAATATGATTTTTGAGAGATGCATGTATACAACCAAGTGTTGTCGCCAATTCGCACGTGGTGGCCTCCTGATTCTCTCTGATAACACACTTAAGTTCTTTGTCATTAATGGCTGAGGACCATCCAGATCGTTGTTTACCGTCAAGATTTGTGTCTCCTGGTGTAAACCGATTGAATCATTGAATCACTATTTTCTAGGATACCACGTCCTCGTTAAATATGCTGTTAATATTCCAGTAGCGTTGGTCGCATATGTGTCGAGCCGCCACTCGTAGAACATTATGGTTCGTAGTTGACTCTGTGAAACCTCAGACATTTTTAATAAATGTAGAAGTGCGCGTGAGCTTATATACCTAAAGCAGAAGAGGAAAGAAATATCTAGAAACTTTCGCAAGTTTTAAGACCTACTATCAAACCGGTAAAGTAACAACAAAATGTTTAGAGTTTATTGACAAGATTTTTTCACTTACCTGATATTCTTTTTGATTCCGAATAGTTTTTAAAACATTAAAAGATAAGTTTAAAAATTTTACAAACTTAGATGCGATGTTTATTCCACTTTCAGCAATTCTACTTATTACGCCAGGTAAGTATTTACACCTGAGTTTTGCTATAAGCTCATTTTACTTAAGGCAACTTAATCCTGGCTAGTGGGAAATAAAAATTAATAAGCTAATAGTCAAATACCGTATATAATAAGAAATTACATCAAATGACACATTCGTATCAATGCAATCTGTTTAACTTCACGTTAACAAAACTTCACGTGGGAACGTAATGAGATTTATGCTGACACTCAGTTTTCATAATCAGTGATCACATATTGAAATAATGGAGTATATAGATATAACACATCGGTCAAAATGTTTTAAAATATTTTTTATGAATTGTAAATTTATTTGAATTTGAATGAATTATGAACTATTATCGAACTATTATCTTCATTCGTCGTATTATGAAATACGAACTAATATCGATGCTACATTACTTGTATATTATTTGTGCGTCATGCAGCATTTCCCAAAAATGAAATGTAGTTCAAAAGTATTTTCCAAACAAATTTTATGTAATTACGTTTGAATAAAATGTAATTATTACTATTACAACGACACTTCTTAAAGGAAACTGTTGAATATGCGCCCTGATCAGTAGGCTAGAGTGCAAAAATAGAATTTTTATTAAAAAGAGGAAACGAAATGTCCTGGAAATGGTGGCGTGGTTAGAATTTATCATAGGAGAAAATTAAAGTGTTTCTCAATTACTTGGCCACAAGTTTGCTACACTTTGTGCTGACGAAATTAAATTTTGACAACTAAGTGATGACGAAATTAAATTTTCCAGTGCTCTTAAGAAGCCTGCGTTGCAGTTCAAGCCAAAAAGGCACAACGAGGATATCTTACCGTGGTAATTTGAATTCACCATATAATCACCAGTCACTGTTGGGGCAAGGTTTGTTACTTAATAGCGTGCAAGACACTAGTTGATACTGGGTGTTGACGAAAATATGAGAAAAATATTTGATTACCACGTTTATTATGAACCCTAATAGTGGATTGTTCAATATATGTGGATTTGCATGCCAATGTATTTACACGTGTGTATGCGTGAGTACGTATTTGCGTATAAGCAGGCGTGTGCGCTTGTTGCATACGGAAGGATACGTGAAAGAGGTTTCCAAATGAAAAAAAAATACTCGTATAGCGGGCGTTACGGTCAAAGTTATGGAATATTAACAATTTTCATTTGTCTTTCTTTGAAAATAACGTAAAGGCTAGTTTGTAAGTGGTTTATGGATCAAGGAATTCGAAATAAAATAAACTTATGGTAAGTTTGATTATTTTCAACTTAAAAATGGCTTCCGAGTAAAACCGCTGTGATTGATAGATAAATGGGCATGTATTGTAGGACCTTATTGGTGTATATAATCCACTGGCTTACTACGGTACTCAGTGATTCGTATAGGCGCAGGTCTACTCTCGACAAGAGCACTCGCATCACTGTCCGACTGACAGCTTCCCTACTACTGGTACCCATGAGGCACTATATATATTTAATGCATATAGATACTACATCCCTTATTTAGTAAGATTTTTTATTAAAGTATTACAAATTCCACAAAATAGTAAAATCACTCAGAATGTAACTTTTAAATCACACTCGAGATAACCATTACTTATTGAATTTAAATTATAGTAGGGTTATTCATCCGCTTTAAAGGCTGACTGATTCGTAGTATATATGCCCATCGTAGTAGATATGCCGTATGCGGATGTGTCAGCCATTACTTACAGGTATAATAAAGTAACATTAAAACGAATTATAAAACGGTATAACAAAATAACATTAAACGCATATCTTGATGAGATAATATATTTAAACAAAATATTGATGTATGTTCATTGAAATTTGGACTTATTAAAACTTTTAATATCCACTTCTGAAACCAAAAAAATGGCCGCTTACAGCAAATACTAAATTATCCACCAAGCTTCCGATTACGTTTTTCAATAAAGTATTTCGACATTTAGCAATAAAATATTTCATGGAAAAGTCCCTAGAATTGAAACCCAAAGTATAAAAACAAATAGCTCATTACACGATATGCGAGTATCTCAATTTCGCATTGAAAGAACTATATTTTCGAACACGTAATAATTTGGATTATTTTTGCAGTCGTCAATGCGATTTTTTTTTAATCTGGATTTATATTAATTTGAGATCAGAAAAATTCATGCTCCACTAATATATTGAAGTAAATGCCACAGATGAAATAATGCAAAAGATAAACGAATTAATGAATTACTTTTTATAAATATGCTTTAAGTAACGTAATAAATTCATCATATTTGTCTGTGATAAAGAGCAAGAGTCAATATTTTAAGGAAAAATACTAAAAATTGCCTTTTTATGCCTTTAACAGTCCCACAATCTGGTACAGCGTAGTTCTTTTATCAAATAAGTATTGTTCTTCCACTGTTATATCTTCGTAATACTTATTGCCTTTTCCTGTTTTTTTAATGTCTTGTCTTAATTTCAATAGATTATTTCAGCCAATTGATAAAATTCTATAAACTGGTAGTGTTTATGATGTGAATAATTCGACACGTCAAAAACGCGCTTGTAATCTGGAGTATATCGATGCTGTGAACCAAAGTGTGGGTGATACAAATAAACTGATTGCACGTCATTCTCAAGAACTTTGGCTTTCTTATGTTACCGTAGTAGATATTTATCATAAAGATTTAAATTTTAAAGGGTACACAAGTTAGTTGATTGAAGTTCTTAAACCTTATGGCAATTAAGTGCATAGATATTTTGTTGAATGTGCTTTAGAACGACTTAAAGTTGATAAATGTTTCTATCAAAGATAATCTTTAATAATAAATTATTTTTGTACGGATGGCTTCGCAAGTAATCAAATGGCCCCATTTGGAACTATAATGATATATATCTTATACTTGAAACACCTTTACATTCAGAAAATTAACTTATGTAGATTTGGATCTGGTAGCATAATTGGACCGACTTTTGCGAGAATGCTGCTCAAAATGTCATCACTCTAAGTGAAGAATGTTACAGAAAAAACATTGCAAATTTCATGATTTTGATCTAGAAAATATGTGGTTTCAATATGGCATTCAGCCTGTGCAACAATTAATTTATTGAAAGATAAGTTTCCAGGTAGTGTAATTTCTTGTTTTGGTCATTCTACATAGCCATAAAATTCATGTGATCCAAATTTATTGAACTTTTCCTCTGGAGTTACATTAAATCGTTAGTCTATAAAAACAATTCACCAACAGGAAATGATCTGAAAAACATAATTAATCGTTTCATTGGTGAAATTAATGTCGATTTAATGATGACTAAGTTTAAAATTAATTTTCCAGGAATTAATCGTCAAAAATATCTCAAGGCGATCATTTACATAATATTGTTTTTGAATCAAAATATCATAGTGTAGTTTAGTAAATAAAAAGCATTGATTGAAATTTTAAACAGTAATATTTTATTTCAATTTTAAAAAAATTTATGGCCATAAATATACATATATATATATATGTAGGGTTTACACATAAATGCTACAGATAAAAGTCTCAATGAATATACAACATGATTAAAATTATTTTCACTAATCTTAATACCATACAAGGGGACGCGTGATGTCGGTAAGACAAAGACTTGATTCGCAAACCTTGCGGCGGTTGGAAAGATTTATGGCACGCCAACTGGATCGAATGGGCGTCTCCATTGCCACCGTAGCTGGATAACGTCCGGAGGATTTAAATTCTTTTAGTGCAATAGAGTATACTTCAAGTTAACCGATACTTGGTTTATAAGCTGCAAAGAAACTTTTAAATTACACTTACATATATTGAGGAAATACAAATTTAAAATTTGAGAAGTATATATTGGTACAATTATATAATTACGTGAAACACAGAGGAACTGTACAATTATTGTTGCTACCATACCAGTTTTATTTTGCACTATAAACGAATATAATTCGAATCTACTCAACAACTAATTTTGAGTTCTTTCTTTCTTATTTTGTTGCCTTTACAATTTTGTACGTGGTATTTATAATAAGTTTGAAAGTAATGTAATTCTTATACTTAAATTCAGTGTTTTATTATTGTAAATATAAACTAATATCAGGAAATACTTGTGGAACGTAATGTTTAAGCCTTATTGCGATTCGCATTAAATTATTGGCTATGCGCGTAACATCAGCGTCGCCGAGCGTCCACCGCTTTAAAGGTGCCTCAATTTTATCTGTACGCTCCAAATTAGTAGCTCTGGTAAATGTTTACGTGAATAATATAAAAATAACGAAAGACGTCATCTGTGGCTTATATTACATGATTTTTTCTCTTTATATTTTGTTGCTAACCACTTTTTGTTTATTATTTTTGTAGAAGAAAAATAAATATTATTAACGTTTTAAGTAAAATCACGTTAAGTTGAATTAGATTTTTATTTATTATAATGTGGAAAACGTATTCAAATAAATGCTTTTATTAATGAATAATAAGAATATTTTAGTCATCCATACACAGAATATATAATAACCTTTTCTTTTCAACTTAACAAAATGTGTACAAAAATCAAAATGGAGCCCATATTGTAATCTTCACCACAAACAATGTGTGAAGGAATGCATTTTAGCAGCTTTTTATTTGTTTTTTATCCAATATTCAACTCGATATTGACGTTCCGTAAAATTTGAAGTCACTCTTAAGTATTTGTACAGTTTACAACACAATAACTATCACGTCATATTTCGAAAATTTGCTCTTAAAAGCATACAAATTGTGGTATGAATTCAGTACAGAAATACTAATTTTATTAACTTTTTAACTTAAAGAATGTATATGAAGATGATGTATTGAAGTATGGAAAAAATAGGAGTTATTCGTAATTATTTTATTATAAAAGAATTATTTGAAAAAAATATTCACAATGAATATTTTTATTTTTTTATTGCTGAAGTATTTTTAATTATTTTTAGTTTAAATTAATAATTATTTATTGCACACTCAATAAACATCCAAACAGAAATGTCAATAATAAAAATTAAACAAGAGAAAAATAAAAATTTACAAGGTATTAAAGAAGTGTTATGTTAAAATATTATTATTTTGTGGCGTATCAATTTTTTAAATCATAATTTCATGAATCCTCTTTATAACATTAAAATTTAATTTTTTTTCGATTGATATACAATGAAATTTTCATTGTCGTTAAAATTATTTTTTTCCTAATTATCAATTCATGATTAAAAAAATCATGAACTAAAAATTTAATAATACATTTTTGAAGGTTTGTAGAATTGAATATTTTTCTTGATAGTAGGTACGATAAAAGTTATCTTATTAATTTTTTTTGGAAATACTTATTTATCATTTATTTAACTTTTTCTCTTATTATTAATATTTATATTTATAGGTTTGTTAAATATGTAGCATCTAATTACAAAATTAAAGTGAAAACACTGAAAAAAATTTGCGATACAAAAAACCTGGGTATTATTGGATATAATTTATTTTTATTCAAACAGTTTTTCATAATAAAGTATTCGTAACCGAGATTAATTTTATTAAATATATCGTTTTCCATGTCGTTAAAAAATAATAAAATTCACATTTTTGCTATACTACACTAGTTCCAAAAGTAAACATGGCAATACACGAGTACATAAGTAAATATTTTCTATGACAATATTTAACAGAAGCCTTTAAAAATTTGCATTTCTCCTACAGCGAGCGCTGTGGTCGACTTCGTTACCCCCACTTTGTAGTCCACACACGGCCAATACTTTATTATAATGACGATCCATTTATGCGATTTCGAAATTCATTATCATTTTTTTTTTGAAAAGAACAAAGTCAAAAATTTTTAGATTTCTCATTTTCCCGAGATGACAGATATTTACATTTACCAACGTAAACATTGAGAAAAACTCTTCATTATTTGCTCATTTTCCTCGTGTCAACGTAAGTGACAGCCATAAAAGAAAAACTGTTCAACTCAACGACTTTTATCAAAATCTTTGCCTTTGAGATATCCAGGGGCATATAATAACCATCCCAGGAATATATTAGAGTTATATTTTTCGGTGAAATGAAACAAAAAGGGAAACTTAACATCTTCATGGTGAAGTATCGACAACGTTGGCAATCCAACAATGAATTTGCTTTGTGCAATTTTTAAACTAAATAATGATTCATTTTTAACCTTTCACGTTATATTGATTACACCCATCCCAGGGTAAAATCCCAGGGTGTTAAAAACTGTGGCCTTGTTCGCATTAATTTTAAATTTGATCCAAGCGTGAGATTCTTAAACTATGAAACTTTACAATCATTACACATCGCATCTTGGTAAGGAAAAGTATAGAGATGTAAATATATCCATGTGAACAATATTGGATTTGTAATATTATTAATCAATAAGCTTAACCAAATTAAGTTTGCTTAGAAAAGCTCATAATAAATATTTTGTACTTTGAGAAAATTTACACCAAATAACTTTAGAGATCCTATTAACAAAAACCAAAAACAAATCTTCCTTTCTTACAAATCTTTCCTTACACATTATCTTAAAGTGCCATCTATGTTTTTTTACATTCATTTGCTTATTCATTTTTTGTTGTCTGAAACCCTCAAGAGGTGACTTTACTAATACGGTTTTATTATCCTATAGTCTTCTAGTCGGATTTAACCAAACCTGTTTTTTTATGATTTTCATCTAAGCGCTTTTAGAAATAAGGGGGCGGAATTATATTTCAGCCTATTTTTTAGAATATCTTTTTATATTTAAAAAGATATTCTAAAAAATATTTTATTTCACAATTTAAAATTGTGAAATAAAATAGTTTTGTATTCATCGTAACAAACCCTTAATATACCTTTAATTTTTATACAAGTATTTAAAAAAGTTCGTGATGTAAACTATTTGCAAAATATGTGCGTTAATTAGATTTATTACAATTGCATACTTTCTTATTGGGTTGTATCTGAGAAAATCTATTTTGAAAATAGAAAAATGTAAATGTATTTGCACACTATATCTTCGTAGGCGTAAAAACCTGGGGAATATTTCAGAAACTACGACATCTGTTATATACACAACTTTAGAGTTTCCCTACAATTTGTGCGTGAAAATCTAAAAGCCCATATATTTCCATAAATTCAGGTAGAATATGTGCATATTTTTTATATCTTTAGATATAAGATTTAATACTTAAAATTATGAAAAATATTAATTTTAGAATGCTGATACATATTGATATTTTAACTAACCCTTCCAAACGACACCCCGCACTACATAGGGATTTAAAAAAATATTCAGTGCGTAATTTACCCTCAAACATTGCAAATGGCGCCTTTTCATTTTCAGCTATAGCAACATATGCGACTTAATATATTTTATCACTTCCAAATTTAAATTTTCTACATTAAGCGGTTTTTGCGAAAAACTGCAATTACGGTTCTTCGACTTTTCCTTTTAATATACAAACGTCTCAAAATATGGCAGAGAAAAAACTAATTTTTAGCAGTTAGTTATAGATATCACACAATGGGTCATGAAATATATTGTATGCTATCTCTCTAATGAAATTATAACCACCAATAGAAAAGACAAAAGCCAACTTTACATATCCTCTTGGCCTTACGCCAGGAATAGCGCATTATCTGTGAACCATCTGAATGTAACTTTTAATAATAATAAAACCATGTCAATTATAAAATATAGAGACCGAAAATTACAGTAAAATTATAATAAAAGTAAATTATATTTCCCTCGGTCTGTTTCTATTTCTAATGCATAAATTTCCTTCCATCACCAACTCTCTCGATTTTATCAAAGCTCAAATAGGGGAAGGCAGCTCAAATTGAACAGATACCCTGTCCAAAACGTAAAGTGTTCGTACTTTGATACGAGGGGAAGGCAGCTCAAATTGAATAGGTACCCTGTCCAATACGTGAAGTGCTTGTATATGTATATATACATGTGTTATTAATGTCGTTATGTTTATATGCCGAGAGTACATGAGCCTCAATGAATTTCAATTAGTCCTACTCTGAAGCATTGCGATCGTGTAAGATAAGAATAAAATAGAACCAAATTTATGTGATTTTAATAAAGAAATTATGCTGAATCTTATTTGATTTGCAGAATCAACCATATTTTTTGTTGCGTAAAACAAGAAACTTGAAAGTAATATAAAGCTATAGGCCGGTTTCTTTTTTTTATTTTGAGGGATGGATCCCTAGAAGAAAAAGTTTTATATTAAAATTCTATTCCCATAAAAAAAGTTTTTTAATTATACAAGGGTTTCGGAGATATCCTTAAAGCGCAAAAAAATATGGAGGTTGTAAATTTTCGTTTTCCAAAAATTAGAAAATATTTAACGTTACTTCTGGGTGCGAATATATAATTATAGCGATCTTAAAGCGGATTAATTGCAATTTTTCGTTATGATTATTCTTACAACAAATTTACTTCCTACGTCATTACAATTATTATATTAGTGGCAGATGAGACAAATCGCAAACAGAAGTCGTGAACCACTAGGAAGGACAAATATGCGTTTGTACGATGATGTCAAAAGAACAGCTAGAGTTATATGGGTAAAAAAAGCATAAAATTGAGAGCAGTGATGGAGAATGAAGGAAGGCTACATTCTCCTCTTCCTCATGCCTCTGTGGTAAAATATGGCCAAGGAAAAAATACATAAACCATATTACCATCATCACATCGTGAATTCTTTCATGAAATATAGTCTTTAACTATCTGGATGATCTTACATATTATCGTCACTGCGCTATTTACACTTTTATTAAGAAACGAAACAAATCTAAACTGAAACAAGACACGAAAAAACAAATTATTCAATAGTTTGGAATATGGAATATACTATGTGGAATCCAGCTATAAATCGGCAATGCGTAGGCAACTATTTCAATATATACAGGAATTTAGTGCACGGAAGATTTAATGTAGAATTATTTTACACGAAAATTGTAAATAAAACGCACTAGCACAAGTAACTAATCATAAATGAAATAGAGGTTTTGTCATTAAATAAAATCGATATATTTGAAGTACCGATATGAGTTGTCCACCCTGTCGTCACTTTTTGTTCATAGTACAAGTTAAAAAAACCGAAAAGGGTCAATACAACTGAATAATTGTCCGATATTTAAAAATTCAATTCTGTTGATACAGGCGACATATTTTGTTCGACTAATATTTGTGAATACAATCAGAAGCGAAATTACGAAAATGTAATCAGACTAATCAGATACGATCTGCATTTAAGCACATTATATTTCTAGGGGAAAAAAAAGATTTAAATACCATAAAACAAAAATATTACTTAACAAGATTTTGACAACTATTGCCTGAATTACAAGTATAAATAGAGTTTTCATAATTTTAATATTTAATGTCAAAGGTGACGGAAAAGTCATATTTTGTCACCCGCTCATCGCAGCCATGAATGGGAAACAAAAGAGACACAATTATATCTTTCTTTTTTCCTCTCCCTGTCTTTCCCTCTCCCTGTTTCTTTTTCTTTTACAAACTAAATTATGTCACCCTCAATTGCAATTCAACTTGCTGATAAATGTTTAGCTATAATCATAAAATACAGAAAAAGCGACTTTCAAATACACAGAAAAAATTATACACTCTTATATTGAAAACCCTCTGATTGATACGTTAAATTAATCTACTAATCTTCTGCATGGCATTAATTTTGTAACCGGTGCCGAAAAATACAATATCTTAAATTTGGTTATCGCCTATTTTTTTATATGTAAAGAGAAAGGAAATTTCGCAAACCCAACAAGATCCAAACCACGAATTCAATACACTCGTAGAGCGTCACGTTTCCCTTTAATTTTGTATCAAACAAAAAAATACCGTAAAATACCTAGGAGGGCCATAATTTCTAAAAAAGTTGTTGATTTAAAAAGTTTTGTCTTTATGGCGGTCGCTCATGTTGACGCCGGGAAAATGAGTAAAAAGTGAATTAAAATTTCCGCAGAAAAATTACATTGAAAGGTGCGCCCCAGCTGGCCGAGTCTACATTCGGCGCCTGGAGCCGTAGAAACGCAACTCGCTGAGATTTTCCTTTTACGTAATTACTTATATATATATATATATATATATATATATATATATATATATATATATATATATATATATATATTGTTTTTAGTCTTTTCTTATATATAAAACATTTTAAACGCAATCGTTTTAACCTTCTAATAATCATCAAGTCCTGATTCATTTCAACTTGTAATAGTGTATCGTGAGTAGGTTAAAATAGACCCATTTACTTTAAATATCATCACTTTTTACTGAAATTTGAAAATTGTCATAAGCCATTGATATAGAAATGCTTCAGCCTATATTTTTATTTCAATAAACGTAAGAAATGTGGCAATATTGCATGATTACCCCTCTTCGCGATCGGTGGTGAATTTGACTTTTCGAACGATCTCTTTGCAAATATAGTTTTACAAAAAAAGAAAAAGATAAAACAGGTCAATCTTGTTTACAATTCGTAATTCGCCCAAATATTTAACATTATAAGAAATGCTATCATTGATTTTTAAATAAATTTATGGGAATAACTATAAAGACTTATTTTTCATTAGTGATTTAGGCAAATCATTATTTTTTCTAATTAATAATATTACTACAAATTTAATTGCGATTTTAAAGCTAATTTCATGGATTATTTATTATTTAATACGAAAACCTTCACAACCTCTACTAGACCGTTTGAATATTTTTGAAAAGGTAGTTGGTTTTGTAAAATAATAGTTGATTTGTATTAAACGCACGTCACTGGTTTTTGTTAAATATTTTCAATATTTATAATATGGAGTGGAAATTCATTTAGTTTTCACCATAGACACAATTCATAGATTATTTTATGTCTGTGGTTATATATACATATAAATATTTTATACCAAATTTGTACGATAATATTATTTATGTATTTACTTTATTTTCATTAATTTTATAATTATGACAAATATAATGATATATATATATATATATATATATATACACACACACACACATATATATATATATATATATATATATATATATTGTGTTTAGGTGACAGAGCGATAAAAAGTCGTGCAGGTTATTTCATAATTATTTTTAAAATAAAAATCTTTTTATGACAAACATAACCTAATTTTTTTTAATAACTGAACAAATTATTTTAGTATATAATGATTTAGTATATGCCGAATGCTTAAGCTGCGAAGCCCTAAGAACGTATGGTGAGAGGTATCCGAATCGGCGACAACCAAATAAAGGCCAAATAATTATCTGTGCCATCACTAGAATACGTGAGAAAAGTCACTCATTGCGATGAGATCAGATAAGTCTCACTCATTGCGATGAGATCAGATGGTGCTACTCTAATAATATCTATAAATATAAAAGAAAATGGGCTAACATATTTCAGACTTAACATATTCTCACCTACAGGCTTTCATATTCGAGTGCAGGCCCTGCGGTAGATTATTAAAGTTAAATCATACGTCGTTATACAAAATTTAAAAAAGACTACCAATATCCATACGATATTGAAGAAACATAAGTATTAGAGACGGCAAATTATGTACGTAGAATAAATGACACTGAAAGAGCCTTACAATGTATTCTGAAAATCCTCATTGCGTCGAAAATGTTATCTGGTCTGAAAAAAGTTTATTAACAATGAATTCAATATGAAATCGACACATTTGTCACCATTGGTCGCAGAAAGTATCAGATTATAAAGGCGTTCAACACAATACGACGGCACATTTGAAAGAACCGCAACTTAATGAGAAAAGTTCACGCCAATAATTGTCATTGGCTACGAAAGTGCGTTAAAATACGAAATCATTTTGAGCATAAAATTCAGGGAACTATAAATATATTCTAAAACAAAATCACTTTAATTTCAATTACTATGTACGCGTATTATGTACTTTATTCAAACAGATAAATGACATTTCATTCTAACACTTGACGGTATACAATAGGTACGTTGCCAAACTGACAATGCGCGGTATTTTAAGAGAGTATTAATTTACACATAATTATCATTTGCTAACAAAATTATACTTTAATTATTATACAAACTAGCGACTAATTTAGAAATATAACATTTTCCCGGATTACACAAGATTAATTGCACGAGTAGTGTAAATGGCCCCCTTTAGTTAATTTACACAATGCGGAGACTATTTGTTAAATAATGACGTGCGTTCTCTTTTAGACAGCATTTATTTTTGCACATTTTAAATAATTTAGACATTATAATTTTAGACACTTTAATTATTATAATTTTAGACATTTGCCAATATCAATTTAAGAAGACAGGACTAGACGATGGGTGCCCCGATCTTTTCCTAGATATATGCCTTGGTTACTTGTTTACAAAAATATAAACAATAGCGCAAAACAAAATTAAATATGAAGTAAAATAAAATTATATTTACGTGCAAACTGTGAAAAAATTGGTTATTATGTTGGTTAAATAACTAATAATTGGTTAAATAACTTTATAAATTTTGCAAACATAATAGTGAATACTACATTTTTTGTTTCAGTAGTGAGGTGATAAAGAACCCCGCAGATCATATCATAAATACTAAGGTATTAAAAAATTAGGTAATGTTTGTCATAAAAAATGTAAAAAAAATTATTCCAAAATGCCAATTGCCGTCTTATTTTTCATTTGGATTCCACACAACATCTGAGGGGAGTGGAGCCTTATCCAAAATAAAAAATAAATAGGAAATTGGGCCTGACGAGATACCAGTGGAGGTGTGGAAAGGGACTGGGACCACCGGAGAGACCGGGTTCACAAACCTTTTCAATAAAATTCAAAATTACTAGCGGAAAGGTTTCGAATATGTCGATAGTCAGTAGCATAATCCTTTTCTATAAAAACAAACGAGATGTGACAAATAGCAGCGATTATCGTGGTATTAAACTGACGTCGCTCGCGAAGCGATTAAACAAAATTGTCAAAGTTACCCCTAACCGATGCAGATTCACCAGCAGAATGGTAAGGATAGATGCAATATACAGCGTGAAGATTCTGATACAATAATATAGATCGGAGAAGAAAGACGTACATCTAAATAATAAATAAATAGTGTAATTATTTACCTAGAGAAAGTTTTTGATCCCGTACCTAATGATCAGCTTTGGCAAGCTTTGAGGCCATAATTAGTCCCGGAACATTACATATTCTTGATTAAACCTTTGATCTACACAAAGGAATAACCACAAATGTTAGCAGTCCCCCAGGTCATACTAACAAATTTGAAATTAAAGTCGGAGTTCACCAAGGATCCGCAATAAGCCCGTTATGGTTTACCTAGTTACGAACAATATCACGGAACATCTACAAAAACCTACACCTTGGACACTGCTGTACGCTGATGATATAGTTCTTATTGCCGAAACTCAAATAGAAGTACAGGAATAATTATTACATGGCAACAGACACTAGAGAGGCGAGGTCTTAGAATGAACAGAGATACAACTGAAGGCATGGGGGAAATATGTCTGGAAATAACGCCAATAATAACTCATCAGTGAGGATTGAAGGAAAATCTGTGAAGAAGATAAAGCAGTTTAAGTATCTCGGTTCAGTCGCAGCTAGACTGGCAGTATTGAAAAAGACATTCAGCACAGAATATCAACTGCGTGGCTAAAATGGAAATCACTAACCGGAGTGTTATGTTATGCTAGAATGCTCCTTAAACTCAAAAGTCAAATTTCCAAGCAAGCAGTACGTCCAGCGTTGATATGTGGGTCAGAATGCTAGCTGATGAAAAAGGTGGAAGAACAATAAATGCACGTCACAGAAATGAAAATGCTGCGTTGGGCCGGGGGAGGTGTGAAACTGGACAGAATAAAAAATTAATACATTAGAGGGCCGTTTAAAGTCGCAGAAATGGAGGAAAGGTTGAGAGACAATAGCTCGCTTCGGTACGGGCACGTTATATAGCGCAACGAAACCCATATAACCAGGGTAATATTAAAAATAAAAGAAGGAAAGAAAAGCCAAGGTCAACACGCTACCACCTGGAATTGCCTTATGGATAAAGATCTTAAAATTATGAATTTGAACTCAACAACAATACAAGATAGACTGCTATCGCGAAAATGTATCAGGAGAGCTGACCCGAAATGACATGTGGGACCATAGCCAGGAAAAAGAAGAAGAATATTTTCATTTAGCCACAGACGTAATCTATGAATAACATCTACGGTGAAAACTAAATTAATTTCCAATAAACAATACCGCAAACGTATAAACAATACCGCACAAATATTAAATAATACCGCAAATTACTTAATGTAGAATATATTAAATAAATTATTAAATATACTGTGATGTGTTGGGTCGATAACAAGGCATAGAGCTTTTGACCGCGCAAGGCATCACGGGGGCCAGGGTTCGATTCCTGGAGCTGGACTGGTGTTCTGGTTGGCTGTAAGAGGTTGCTTTCGTAGCAATAAGTCCACCATAGGTATTAATCAGATACATTAAAGTAAATAAATAAATAGCATAATGCATATTTATCTCGTACGACCGTCCATGCAATCTACATAGTTCTCTATTCTCTATATCTCACATATTTGTGAAAATTTTTGCTTTCTAAATAAATGGGTTTCAAAACTAAAAAGGAATATGCAGCCATTACAAGTAAAATTTCATATTAAGTCAAGAATTTTTTTTTAATATGTAAAATGACATAAACGCATCGAGCTAACAATTGCTTTTGACAAGACATCATAATCATGTTTTATTTATAATATATTTGGCCCACGTAAACGAGTAAATATAAAATTAATTTACACGCTCAAATGACAAGAGACCAATTTCGTCTACGTTCCAACTCCATGTAATTTGCTTAAGTTGTATCAAAATCCATTCAAAACATTTTTTTATGCATTTATTTTGCCCTCAACTTAAAAATACATTCTGCGAACTTATGACTTCTGAACCACTTTATTACAGTCAAACAAAATACGATAAGATGAAAACTCAGTGTTTCGGGAAATTACAACAGATCATTACAGAGACCTTAAAACATTTTCCATCTATTAAACAACTAAAAAGAAGTGAATGCGAATAACCTTTATGCGCGGTTGAAGTAAAACTTCTTGAAATGTTGTAGGGGGTAGTGTTTGGTCGATGGTGTAGTTATTATGCAACTACCGGTAAAAAATATCTTGAATCACGGTTAATTTACTACCATCCATTAAGGAATTCTATTGTTCTTCTTGAAAACTCATCATCAGACCCTGGCCAGGTCGATGGTGTAATGACTTTGCAATGTAATAAATGCCAGTAGAAAATATTATTTGCGCATGTACAAATAGAACAAACGAGAGGGAAACCGACCAATATCTTTTCAGTTTCTCCCTAATTTCGCCCCTTCTCTGACATGCCGTCGTGGTACCCTCTGATCTGCCGTGGTAGAATAAATTATTATGGATGACGTTTCTAGTAAATTCACCTTGTGCCGGCGAGAGAGTAATGCTAATATACGTAATAATATATAGTTTGATTCTACAACTGAGAGATAATTGTGTCAAGTACATAATTATTTAAATACATTATCTTAGTAAGTCCTTATCGGTTTATAGAGAAAATTCCCCTAGGAACGGACACCTAAACATTGTTGGAGATAACTATAAAACTATCAGAAAATTTAACTTTTATTGTCTTTTAATTATTAGTCCCGTGAAGTTAAAATCAAATCAAATTCACGAAAGTAGTAATATTCGCTACAAAATTACCTTAAATTGTAAGAAACCATTGGATTAAGATTTCAAAGAAATCCAAGTTTCAAAACAATTTATATCAGTAAATAAACTGGGGAATCTAAAATTAATTATGTAAAATTGTTAACATTTAAAATAGTTACGAAATCATTTAACAACCATCAGAAGGAAGGTTATTATGCGATGCAAAATATTGAGTAGTTGTGACATAAAGAAGCGCTAACATTTATTTTCTACTGGTGAAAAGGGAAGCATACAATTGCATACAGGACTATTGCTTCTCTCTTTACTTCTCCGATAAAAATAATTGTTCGTATGCGTCTACGTTTACAGATATACTGTTTGTGCCCGGTGTCAGATGTCGTCCAGCATTAAGCGAACTCTTTCTATATGTATATTAAAAAAATACGTGTGGCACTCGGGGACTGCCGCGGTAAAGCTATTACATAGCATTTTTTATCAACATATGCAATTATAATATTTTTCATCACTTTCTTCATTAATAAATGCATTTTGTTTATTCATATTTAAAACACTTTATACACAAATTTTACGCGTACAGCTATTCACTGTTGTACATAGATGATAGATACCTATATACTTTCTCACAAACAGCTGCTTACGTATTCGTCCGATTTCAGAACAGCTTGTGTCGATCCGTGCGAGCTTCGTACAGTCTACACGCATACGTCTAATCGCACGCACACAAACACCGTGCCGAAGTCTACCGACCTCTAGACGATGCACGGTTTTCAACACCGCACCGCTGTGCCGGTCGGAGTGGGGGGTGTTAGGTTTATTTTCGTTACGGAATTTCTTGATTCGGTCGCCGCGCTTAAAGCCCGAGATAAAAGCTATGCAATAACTTAAAAAGTTAGTCCATATATTGCAAAATGAATAAATTAGTGCACAATTACCAATGGAAATAGCGAAAAAATTCCAAAGTTATTTTAAATTTAAACCCGATGAATTGCTTGAAACGAATGAAATAAAATTAATTATTAAAGATTTAATTTACCTAAAAACATTGAGATAACTTTTAAGGCGACAATGCGGAGTAACTCTCCAGTTATTCAATCCCTCCTCTTTTCTTTCGCCGGCACCTGTCCCCTTCTTTTCCGCTATGAAAGAAGTCTGGTCGCGAATCCGTCCGACGCTCAACTCGTTTACAAAACTTTTCTCGTTCTAGGTATACAATGTGTTTCCTATACTTTTTTCGTTTAACGTGATATATATGATATAGTTTTGTTTTGCTTTTAACTAACTTTAGATGAGTTTAGTCTGCTGGCATTTTTGTACTGCTTTACTTTTAAAAATTTAGGCTAAAATTTAACTGTAGGCCTCAAGTAAACAAAGTTAGTGGCTAAATTGTCACCAAAAACACTCTCCAAAGCATATTCAACAATATATTCATAACAGAAATAAAACACCTTTGCAATGATTTAACTATCCTTGCTTAATTACGAACATATATCTTTGAACTGAAAAAAATATGACTGCGAGTTTATGTGACGTCTCAATTTTATGGAAATAACATTCGAAACGCAACATCGATTTCAATTTTCAAAAATTGTCTCGAAGAAATATTCCAATTCTGATTTCTTACCCCCTACTCTCTTCTTTCACATGCCATGCCTTTTCTTTTTCGATTGATGATATATATATATATATATATATATATATATATATATATATATATATATATATATATATATATATATTTACATATATATGTGTGTGTGTGTGTGTGTATAAATTATTTGCTTTATAATTTTATATTTGAACTAAAACTCTTTTTGGGGCAACTTGAGAGTATATCTGATTTTTTCTGATATAAATAATGTTCAGTAACGCCTATAGTTGCTTACGCAGTTTCCTGTATTTGAAAGCATCGACTGATATAAATTTCAAGATTATATATGTTAAATACTTATATATTCTTGACATAATTTTTATACTTTCTTTGTATAAAGTTTAATATTAATAATTATTAATTTGAAAGTGTATATTAACGAGGTGGTCTCTTATAAATATGGTGATGATTTGGTTATGAGATTTCGAATCCGATAAATTGAACTGCTTAATGGATAGTAGTAAACCAACTGTGATTCCAGTAATTTTCTACTGGCAGTTATACTTTACAAATTCATTAAACCATCGACCAGGCCAGGGTCTGATGATGAGTTTTCAAGATAAACAATAGACCTCCCTAATCGATGGTAGTAAATTAACCGTGGTTCAAAATATTTCTTACCGGTAGTCGCCATCGACCATCGACCAAATAATATCTTCAAAGAAATTTTACTTCAACCGCGCTTAAAGATTATTCGCACTCATTTCATTCTTAGTTGTTTAATTAAACAGATGGAATTGTTTAATGTCTATTGTACTTTTCCGAAACACTAAGTTTTCATCTTCTCGTATTTTGTTCGACTGGAATAAAGTGGTTCAGAAGTCATAAGTTCGCTGAATGTATTTTAAGTTGAGGGCAAAATAAATGCATAAAAAAATGTTTTGCATGGATTTTGATGCAACTTAAGTAAATTACATGTTGTAGGAACATAGACGAAGTTGGACTCTTGTCGTTTGAGTTGTAAATTAATTTTATATTTACTCATTTACGCAGGCCTAATATGTTATAAATAAAACATGATTATGATGTCTTGAGTATCAAAAGCAAAGTTTAGCTAGATAATTTTTTGTCATTTTAAATTTTTGCAAACAAATGTCTTCTATTAATATAAAATTTCACTTGTAACGACTGCATGTTCTTTCTTAGTTTTGGAACCTACTTATTTAAAAAGCAAACATTTCCACAAATCTGTGAGAGATAGAGAATGGAGAGCTATGTAGATTGCATGGACGATCGTACGAGATTATATAAATGCATTATGCTATTTATTTATTTACTATACTGAATCTGATTAATACCTATGGCGGAATTATTGCTACGAAAGCAATCTCTTACAGCCAACCAGAACACATGTACAGCGCCGCTATTGTTCACCTAGGATCTACAATAAGCCAATAAATACTTAGTGATCTGCTTTCGCAAGCGTTGAGATTCCAAATGAGTCCAGGGACACTACATATCCCTGATTAAAGGGTCAGTAGCCCCTCAGGCCAGACTGACAAATTTGAAATTAAAGTAAAAGGAACAAAAACATAGTATTCACTATTGGGTTTGCAAAATTGATAAAGTTATTTAAATCAAGTGAAAAAAAAACGTAATAATCAATTTTAACTTTCTCACTCATAGTTACACGTAAATATAATTTTGTTTTACATCATATTTAATTCTTTTTGTGCCATTTTTTTGTATTATTGTAAACAAGTAATAATGACATGTATCCAGGAAAGATTAGGTCAGCCATCGTCTAGTTTCCTCTTCTTAATTTGATATCGGCAAATATTCTCTGTCTAAAAAAGGACGAACGTCATTAGGTAAAAAATATTCCACACAGTATGTAAATTAACTTCCACACCTCGTGCTGTTAAAAGGTAATTTTTTTAAATTAGTCCCCTAGTTCGTAAAATCAATAAAATTTTATTTTTTTATGAAATAATAATTATGTGTAAATTAACACCCTAAAAATACCGCGCATTGTCAGTTTGGCAACGTGGTACGTACCTATTGCAAACTCTCAAGTGTCAAAATGAAATGTCATTTATCTGAAAAAAAAAATATAAAATCCATAGTAATTGAAATTGAAATGATTTTGCTTTAGAATATATTTATACTTACCTAAATTTTATGTTCAAAATGCCTTCGTATTTTAAAGCACTTTCGCAGTCATTGACAATTATTGGCGTTAACTTTTCTCATTAAGTCTTGGTCCTCTCAAATGCGCCATCATATTGTGTTGGACGCCTGTACAATCCCATACCTTATTGCGACCAGTGGTGACAAATGCGTCGATTCCATATTGAGTTTATTGTTAATAATAATTTCGTCAGATCAGATAACATTTTAGACGCATTCAGAATACATTTCAAGGCTCATTCGGTATAATTTCAACATAAAGAAATATTTATTTTATTAATTTAAACAATTTTTCATTTAATACCATCGACATTATTAACTGTCTACTGGTACATATGAGTGAAGGCTCTTGATAAACCTTGTGGTTTTTTTTACCAAGAGCTTAATTTTTTTTCCACACAGAAGATTAGTAGATTAATTTAACGTATCAATCAGAGGGTTATTTTCAATATAAAAGTATATTATTTTTCTGTGCCTTATAAAGTCGCGTTTATATTAAATGTTATTTCATAATTATAGGCAAATATTTATCAGCAAGTTAAATCGCAGTTAATAGTGGCATAGTTTGGGGTGTAAAAGAAAAAGAAAGAGAAAGAGGGAGAGGAAAAAGGAAAAATTGAATCGTGTCTAGTTTATTTCCCATTCATGACAGCCATGAGCGGATGGCAAAATATGGATTTGCCGTCTCCTTTGACATTAATTGTTAAAATTATGAAAATTCAATTTACACTTTTAATTCAGGCAATGATTGTCAAAATAATGTTTGGAAATATTTTTCGTTTTATGATATTCTAATCTATTTTTTTCCCTGAAATATAATGTGCTTAAATGCAGATCGTATCTGATTAGTCTGATTACATGTTCCTAATTTCACTTCTCAGTGTATTCACAAACATTAATGGAACAAAATATGTCATCTATATCAACGGAATTGGACATTTGTTGATGGCAAAAAACTTTTTGTAAATATCGAACAGTTATTCAATTGTATTGACTCGTTTGAGTTTCTTTTCTACTTGTACCATGAACATAGAATGAAGACTTTAAGAATATCTCCGAAACGCTTGAAAAAATTAAACATTTTTTTAAGAAAATAGAATTTTAACGTAATATTTTTTCTTAAAAATGCATCCCTCAAAAAAATGAAACCGGCCTATAGCTTTATATTACTGTAAAAAAATCAAGTTTCTTGTTTTACGCAACAAAAAAATACGGTCACTTAATAGTTATTAATTTATTTTCTGACATTATACACAGTTCAACAATAAAGATTTTCGAAGAATCAAATAATTTTCAAAGTAATTTTTTTATCAAAATAAAATAAATTTGATTATATTTCATTCTGTTACGCGACCGCGACGCTATAGACTAGTACTAATTGAAATTCATTAATATACAATTCATTAATAGGGGAGCTCAACATGAGCAGGTACTCTATGCAAAACGTGTAGTGTTTGTACATTAATACGTGAGTTATTAATGTCGTCATGTTTATACCCTTTCCGCAACAATGCTACGTTTGATGTGGCTGAAATTTGTTAGAGATCCTTTTTACTCTCAAAATGACAAAATTGTTTAACTATACACTATGTTTATACGCCTGCGAAAGATGTAGTATATAATACGTTGCAATATACGTTGTGAAAATTAATATTGTAAATAATTTAATAGAAATACTTCATATGCTTAATTATTTACAAGTGTTATGAAATTTGGATTGTAGTTTTCTTCTATCAGCCGCTATACAATTAAATAGTGGAATTATGAAAAAAATATTACTAGGGATGGCACTTCATATATATAACTGGGGTTGAAAAAAAAGTTAGAGCGACTTCAAGCAATGGTTAAATTTTATAGTCTAAAACCGTATTAATAACGTCACCTCTTGAGGCTTACGACAACAAAGGCATAGATGGCGCTTTAATATAATGTGTATGGGAAGATTTGTAAGAAAATGAATCATTAAAATATTATAAAATAATAAAAACAGACCTAAACTTTAACAGGTGCTTTATTTTTAACCACATTTATTTTTGGTTGTTAATGTTGGTAGGCAATATTTGTTTGAGAGGTAATATTTCCAGGTAATATTTTCTATTAAGCGCCATCAATAAAATCAAACCTTTTCTGACTAATTTTTTCACATGTTTGCGGTTTTTGTTAGTAACAAAAATTTGGTGTAAATTTTTTTAAAGTACAAAATATTTATAATGAGCTTTTAGAAGCATACTTAATTTGGTAACATATTGTTTAATAATATTACAAATCCATTATTGCATACATGAATATATTTACATCTCTATATTATTCCTTACCAAGATGCGATGGGTAATGATTATAGATTTGTTTCGTAGTTTAAGATTCTTGCGCCATTTGATAAAGCTACTGGATCTAATTTAAAATCAAAGCGAACAAAGACACAGTTTTTAACCCTTCGAGATATATTAATTTCACCCTGGAACGGGTTCAATCAATATAACGGAAAGGGTTAAAAATAAATCATTATTTAGTTTAAAAATGGCACCAAGCAAATTCATTATTGGATTGCCGACGTTGTCGATACTTCACCACGTAGATGTTAAGTTTTCATTTTGTTTCATTTCACCACAAAAATATAACTCTAATATATACCTGGGATGGTTCTTAACGACCCTGGATACATCAAAAGCAAACATTTTAATAAAAGTCGTTGAGTTAAAAAGCTTTTCTTTTATAGCGGTCGCTTACGTTGACACGAGGAAAATAAGCAAAGAATGAATAGTTTTTCTCAATGTTTACGTATATAAATGTAAATGTCTGTCATCTCGGGAATGAAGAGAAATCTAAACATTTTTGATTTTGTTCCTTTTCAATAGAAAACAAATTAAATTTCGAAATGTCAAATGTGGGTCGCCATTATAATAAAATATTGGCCGTGTGTGGACTACACAGTGGGGGTAACGAAGTCGACCGCAGCGCTCGCTGTAGCAGAAATGGAAATATTTAAAGGCTCCTGTTAAATATTGTCATAGATAATATAATTTATTTACGTACTCGTATATTGCCATGTTTACTTTTGGAACTAATGTAGGTTAGCAAAAAATGTGAATTTTATAATTTTTTAATGATATAAAAAAGATATATTTAAAAAAATATATCTCAGTTACGAATATTTTATTATGAAAAATCTGGATAAAAACAAATATGCTTATCTCCATTTTTTGTAGTGTTATTTTTTTTACACTATTTTCACTTTAAATTTGTAATTAGATACTACATATTAAACAAACATACAAATATTAATATTAATAATAGGAGAAAAAGTTAAATAAATAATAAATTATATTTAAAAAAAAATTAAAAACATGACTTTTATCGTATTTAATATGAACAAAAACGTTCAATTCTACAAACGTTCAAAAATTCATTATTCAATTTTTAGTTCATGATTTTTTAAACATAAATTAGAAAAAATGAATTTTAGCAACAGTGAAAATTTCACTGTTTGTGAATTCAAAAAAAAAAGAAATTTGATGGTAGTAAAGAGGATCCAGGAAATTATATTTATTTTGTGAAATATAAAAAAATTATATTTCACAAAATAAATATTTAAACATTTTAAACAAAACTTTTTTAATACCTTGTAAATTTTTATTTTTCTCTTGTTTAATTTTTATTATTAAAATTTCTATTTGGATGTTTGTTGAGTGTGTAATAAATTATTATTAATTTAAAGAGAAATAGTTAAAAATACTTCAGCAACAAAAATAAACATATGCATTGTGAAATATTTTTTTAAATAATTCTTATGTACTAAAATAATCACGACTGACTCCTATTTTTTCAATACATCATTTTCATATATACCTTTTTAGTTATAAAAATAATAAAACTACCATTACTGTACTGAAATCGTACCACAATTTTTATCCATTTAAGAGCAAATATGACTCGATAGTTATTGTGTTGTAAATTGTAAAAATAGTTAAGAGTAACTACAAATGTCACGGAATTTCAATATCGAGTTGGATATTGGATAAAAAAATAAATGAAAAGCTGCTGTAAAATGCATTCCTTCTCACATTGTTTGTGGTGAAGTTTACAATATGGGCTATTGATGATTGTATTCATTTTGTTAAGTTGAAAACGACAGGATATTATATTCTGGATTTGGATTCTGGGTGCAGACGACTAAAGTATTGTTATTATTCATTAATAAAAGTATTTATTTAGATATTTTTATCTACATTATAATAAATAACAAGGCAAAAAATCTAACTCATCTTAACATGATTTTATTTAAAACGTTAATAATATTTACTTTTCTTCTACATAAATAATAATGGAACAATCGGTGCGTAGTTAGAAACCTAATATAAAGAAAAAAATACGTGTAATATAAGCTACGGATGATTTCTTTCAGTATTTTCATATTATTAACGTAAACATTTACCAGAGCCATCCATTTGGAGCATGCAAATAAAATTGACGGACCTTTGAAGCGGTGGACGCTAGGCGACGCTGATATCAGGCACACAGCCAATAATTTTATGCGAATTTCAATAAGCCTACAGCAAACAAGAGACAAATGGAATAAAATAAATATTGTGAGTCAATTAAGAAACGGCAGCAAATTACGGTGTTTCTGTTGAATTCTAAAATCGATCTTATCTTAATAACAGTAAGTATTTGTTTTTTCGTTTCATCGTATAATAAAGGCAACCAATATTCTCTTAAATATTATAAATAAATGTAACAAATATTTATATACGCAAACACTAAACAAGCAGCAAAATCAGAGTCAAAAAACCTAAATATACTTTATTAATATTTTACCACCGTATTATACATTTGTTGTTGGTCGGTGATATCATTGTAATGCAGTGCCTATCATATATGATGCTGAAATAATTCCTGTAGGTACTCATTTTATTTATGGCTGTAGTCGATTCACAATTTTTTTTACTTATTTAGCAAATACTATTATTTGTCTAATACGGGAAATAAATGGATGTAGAAACATTACGTCCCATAAGTCTTTTCCAGATATTAGTTTACATTTAAAATTACAACAAAAAACATTGAATTTAAGTAATAGAATTGTATCTTCCATATAAACTTTTAAACCCACTATACAAATCATGTGCGAAATTGTAAAAGCAATAAAATAGGAGAGAAAAAACCTAAAATTAGTTATCGAGTAGATCCGAATTATATTCGTGTATAGCATAAAATAAAAATGGTATGGTAGTAACAATAATTTTACAGTTTTCTGTGTTTCTTGTAATTATATAATTGTACCTATATACAGTTCTCCAAATTTCAATTTATGTTTCCGCAATATATGTAAGTGTAATTGAAACGTTTCATTGTAGCATATAAACCAAGTAACAGTCAACTTGAAGCAGACTTTCCCCCATAATATCCTCTATTGCATGAAGTCTACTTAAATCCTTAGGAAATTATCTAGCTACGGTACCGATGGAGATATCTATTCGATTCAGCTGGCGTGCCACAAATCCTTAATCCCAGCATTTAAGATTTATCATAGAATTTATTCGTTAAATTATATAAAGAAAACTCTGCAGGGCTATTATGGAGGCAAAAATATATTTATTTAATTTATAATATGTACACTTGGCACTTCGATAATTTTAGTAAATTTGAATAATTCCTATACGCCGTGCAATTGCTTTTTATTCCATCTTGATTTGTTAAACGATTTCAAACAAATATTTAAATTTTGCTTCAAATTTTAAACAAAGAAATATGGCGGCTATTGCATTTAAAAATGTGGTTACAGTGTATAAGCACATCGCTATGTAGTTTCATAAATTAATCATGTGGTTTCATAAAATATCGTATTTGGAGCTATACTCGCATATCGATTTCAATTCGAAGGACTTTCCCATTAAATATTTTATTGCTGAATGTGGAAATACTTTATTAAAAAAGGTAATCAGAAACTTGGGAAAGAATTTAATAGTTGCCGTAAGCCGCAACTAAATTCTTCACCAAGATTATTTAGATTCTGATTCTTATTACATTTAATTTTTTTTGGTTTCAAAAGTGGATATTAAAAATTATTTATAGGATATCTACCCATCTCAGCCGAATCTGAAAAAAAGTAACTAAGACTAGGTTTTTACATGAAAATTATTTACATTTATTTTGCTGATGATATTATTAAAACTTTAGTTATTTTTGTGATTTTCACGAGTATAAAGCTGCAGGGAAAGCTTATAACAAATAACCTCTAATATTACATGTGTATACACTGGAATTATTTTCAAATTAAGTAGAGTTAACTGTGGTATATCATTCTTTCCAAGATGTTTTCTGTGTAGCTACAACCGTTTAGTTTTTAAACCCGAAAATTTTTCTACGTTTCGATTTTTAAAACAGAAAATGCACATCGTTGAACTTTTTGTAGATTTTTCAAGTTATCTACAAATATCAAGTTATCTACAATATTAAAGCAACCACACTGTCTTTAAAGTTTAACTCGGAAATACATCCAGCAAATTTCAACTCGTTCTTCAAATGTCTTTTTTGATAATATTTTCTAAAAAATATTATCAAAAAAGACCCTACAAACTACACATTGTATCCACGTGGATAGCATAAATTATACGTAGACAAAAGTTTAATATAAATTCAAAAAAAAAATGTATTACACTTTTTAATTAGTTTGTAGTTAGTTAAGTCTTCAATGAAATATCTCATTTTTATACAACCTCTTGAAATGATAAGGTATTTAACCTAAATAATAATGAGGTCATCGTCTTCAGCCCGAATATTTACTACCAAACATAAGTGCCATTAGACATGGTCCCAAGTCTTCCGCATCTAGCCACTTCCTACTGCTTTGGCTCTTCATTTTATCTGACGAGAGATCCTATACCGAACGACGTTCGTAAACCATACATAAGATCTCACCTACTACATCAATTTCCGGTTCTTCGGCAAATATGACCTGCCTGTTTCTAATTCAGTTTGCCGATATTAAGAGTTATATCGATTAGTTCGGTTCTCAGTAGGACTTTTCCTTGTTCAATTTTTTCTTCATAAATATTCCGAGCATAGCTTTTTTCATCGGTCTTTAAACAAAAATAAAATGGAACAGATCAACTATGGGTAACTTTCCACGCCACAGGTCATCACGAGTAGAACGATTGATTATAGATCTTCGTTTTCAATGACTAGCAGTCAGAAAACGAGAGAGACTGAAGAATTGGCAACATATTTTATTCCCTTCATTTGATTTCCCCAAACACTGTCCAGCCCACTCGAAAGTTTCTGTCAGTTTCTTTGTCGCAGTTGTTTCTACCCAGCGGAATCCTTTATCTCCGGCATATTATGAAACAACTTTGGTGCTATTATTTGTTACTTTCACCGGTATTATTATTAGCTATGAACTGAACATGACTTTATTATTGTTCAAGTTCATACTCAAGATCACTCGTCTGGAAGAATCATCTAAGTCAGTCTATGTTTCTGCCAACACCCGAGGTGTATTTGTCAGAATTACTGTATCATGTGCAAATATTAGATGTGAGAAATATTTGCTTTTTATATTGATGCCAAATCCGTTCCAATTTATGGTCTTTAAGACATCTTCTAACGTACTTGTGAATGCGCAAAGATATAAAATCTTCCTGTCTCACTCCTTAACGCATTATCTCCTGGTTACGTAATTAAACGGTCATGGTATAGCTCTACTAATAATTTGATATATTGGCTATCAAATTGGAACCTTTACAAAGAGCGCTTAATGATGTCAGTAGTAGCGACAGTTGAAGTTTAAATAAAGTCGGAGGCTTGTTTGTAGTCGATAAAAACGAGAGAGTCACGTCGACTTGTCATAATTTTCAATCTTGCGTATAGTTTGTCAAAGTGTAGATGTGATCTTTAATGCCATGGCCTTGTCGATACCTCGCTTATTAGGGAAGCAGGAATATGTCGAGTATTCAGGAAAGATGGTTCAGAATAACTCTCGCGAACAACTTATAAATGATAGATGAGGTATTATTATAATGAATTTTTTATAAGCAATAGCATATTAATAATACCATTAGTGTGGACTGGGCGTCTTTAAATTGAAATACATACTCCTGTGACGAGAGTGAGTCTGTAGGTTTTGAGTAGTAATTTGATATTAAATTGAAGTTTTTTTTAATTATATTAATTTGAAATTTGATTTTTTTTGTGTAACAAAAAAGGAATATATTTTTTTAATATTATCCCAGTCATTGACATATTAATGTTTTTTAAAATAAATTTGTATTAATATATTATTATATCAAATTCACTGCATAAAAAAATTAAAATAATGACTCACTAACATCGACCATGTAAGTGCCATTACATATGGAATATTATAAAAATAATTTTAATTAAAAGTAACTTTTCTGAGCCACTGGTTCAGATAAATGAATGTAATTTACGAGAGTATTACAAATTATATATAATAGTGAAACAAAACTGGTAAATAAATTTAATTTTAAAATGGAAAAGAGTAAATATTTAACAAATTTACAACAAAAACAAATAAGTATTCAGTATTCAAACAGAGTTTAGCAAATACGATTTAAACAGAGTTTAGCTGATACAGAAATTCAAGTGTTTACGATAAGAAATACTGAATTACCTAGGTCATTGTATACATATATACTTACATATGATATGAACAGAAATATTTTTACTGGTCCAATATTTTCCATAATAGCAAATTATGTTGCATTTAATATGGCAAGGAAATGTGAGCGTAGATATTTATGATCATACGAAATATTTTCTCGTGCTGCTTTCCTCCTATACGCTACCCTTTCTATATATTGCGGTTACTTATCAGTTGAATAGCCAGTGTATTGTTCCTTTGAAGACGAATAAAAGTTGGATTATTATTTTAATTAAATTTCTAGTATAGAATGTCTACTTTTGCATTATTTTAAAGAAAAACGTATTAAACCCTTAGTATCATTCGCATTTCCAACGCGTTCTGAAGGCAATTATTGTTAAATGGCGTGGAAATTCTATAGAGGAGCATATGTGCGGTCTACATAATTTTAGACAAAATAGCTTTTCATTTAATTGAAATCTTATCGAAAAATTAAATCGGAGGTCTTCACGAAGATCTGCGCATCATTAAGCTGTGTGACGTTTGCACATTCGCTGAAAATATTTCTTGAATATTTCAGGATTATTATAAATTTTTGTGGGTATTGCGCAAAAATCAGCTCTGTATGAAATATTTTAGTTCCAACATTTTTTTTATTTTCACTTTTTAAGCCATTATTTAAAATGATAGAATTACATGTAAACAGGAATTGCACAGAGGAAAAGTTACTGTTATAAATAATGGAAATAAAGGAAGTTATGACATATTTTAACATACATGCGTAATAATTTTATATGTAATCATGTATTACGTGTCTCTGGGATAAGTACCTCTAAGATATTCAAATTACATCAAAACACATGATTTATGCCAGAAATGTAGAATGTAGTAAACAACTTAAAACAGTTTGACGTCACAATGTTGAGACTAGCATGTTTAAAAAGTTTGCCTTATGAAAATTATTTTGTGTTATCATCGGCTGTTTCTCGGAAATTATAAGTACATGCAACATATGTATTTAATTATTAAATATTCTTTTATAGCACGTAGTTTAAGACTTGAGCTAAATGCTGCACTTTAATGAAAACAATGCAAAAGGACAGTTTTGTGTCAAAACCAAAATATCTATAAAAGAAATGAAACTTTGTAATGGGCACCTTATTAACTAAATTATTTATGAAAAGCAAAGTTATTTACTAAAAAAGTGAGTTAAGGGTCCTGATGAATATAATATAACACAAAAATATGGTTTTTGTAATTTTTGTTTTTTTATTGATTTTTTTTAAATCAAATCCAACACAAACCAAACCAAAACTAACCGAGCCCAACACAACCCGATTTAATCCAAAAAAAATTTGACCGAAACCATCTCAAAGTGAACCCGACTCAACTCAATCCAAAGAAGTTATTCTTTAAGTGATATTCCTTAAGTGGAAACCTTGTAGTATGAGCTCTATTCGTACTTAACAGTCAAACAACATTTTAAATTTTAAAATGCAAGTAAACTTTGATTAAACAAACTATTTAGGGTAAGTTAAGCCACATATCGTTTACAACATTTATGAGAACTTTAAAACTTGTACTACCTAATAAAAGAAGCTTTTTATTAAAAAGCTTCATTTTTTAGGTAGAGCTTAAAGACATTAAAGATTTAATTAACATCAGTTATACCGGCTCATATAGTAAATTTATTCTTTACGAAGGCATAAATTACACTATGTGTCTGCTTTGATATAGAAGAAATGGATTTTGGGGAAAGGTTGTTCGAGATAAATATGAATATTAAAAGTTTAGTTTCAGAAGAATATGCTAATATTTTATTAGGTAGTTGAATTTAAAATTATTAAGATGCGTTGAACGCAAGTTTTTTTTAAGTTATTATGTTGATGAAAAATTGCAATCTCTACGTTCTAATTTCTTTTCTCGTGAGATTTATTAGGGTGGGGAAGCGCTGTGTGTTTGGTTGACTTCGGCGATTATATTCGGTTCATCGTATTCACGATCAATGGTACATCGATCGTACTGATCGGCGGTCGTTTTCGTTACTATGAATATCTGCACGTTAATAGTCAGTAGACAACAATTTCCGTAAGCAGCAGCCTCATTTGTAATAAATAATGATTACTTGCCCTATAATTGAATAGTTTTGCCAAGATAAATTGACAAAAAGCATGTCGGGACGGTCGAAATCTGTTAAGGTGACATAATTTGTCTGGATGATTCAGTGACATCCAGACAAATTATGTCACTTTGGAAGGAACTACGAATTTTCGCATCTCCTTCGAAGAGATAATGAACATTTTAAACGATTGTTAGATAAGATTTCACCTTTTACAAAACAGACAAGATAATTTATTTTGAGCGTATGAGTTTTCACTGTATTTGGAAGCGGGTTTATTTACACTGGGCCGATATATGAATTCGGCGATCGTATACGGTTAACAAAATTCAGTTAGCTAAACGAATTTTTTTAGTCGGTTATCGTTTGTGAATTACTCGTTGAGTGTGATGTTTATTAGTGTACTAGTGCAATCTTATTGGTACATTTCATTGGAAGAAAGTCACACTTTATCATAAGTACAATGTCAGTTTAACTTGTACGGGTAATTGTCTGTCCTCATTCCTCGTAGATATTAGTGTAAATAGACGGAGTATTCATTAACGTAAAACGATTTTGTATTACTGTGAAAATCACTAGTTAATATAAAATGTAAAATATATATATATATATATATATATATATATATATACATATATATATGTATGTATGTATATATATATATATATATATGTATATATATATATATATATAAATTAATGTAATTTCGTCTAACATATTTAAAAGATTTAATACACCATTTGCCATAATAATACCCAAGATTGTATAAATTCATAACATGGCCAAGGAGTTTATGTAAAATTTTAATAAGAAGTTACAGTTAGAAAACTATAGAAGTGTTTAATTAGACCTTCCAAATGAATTTATTATCTTATCTGAGTTAATTCATATCAAGAATTTTAAGAGATACAGACAACTACAGAACCCTACACCCTGTCCCTGTCCCAACGCGTACTTCGTTGAACTTGTTATTAAACTATATCGTTGAAAATATATTACTGCCATCAAATTTCTTCCAAATCGATTGAAACTACACGGTGTGTGTGAATAATAAATATGCACATAAATATCCTGATATTTCGATATTCAAAAACTCAAACGTTCAAACGAACAAACAAATAATGATGTTATAAGTTAGCTTGACAAATGTTCAGAATAAATTACAATTTTGCTTGTATCCAGGAGCTAACCTTCTAACTTACATAATTTTAAAGTTTAGTGATAAAAATGAGTGTCAATTTTATTCACTGTATTTTCATACGACAGATGGTGAGATGTTAATTTATACAGTCGTTGCTATTATTTTATGGCACTTAGTTTGGTACCAAACTTTACATGTACAAATTTAAAATTATTTACTTTATTGTTCTTTTTGTTTTATTCACTGTATTTTCATACGACAGATGGTGAGATGTTAATTTATACAGTCGTTGCTATTATTTTATGGCACTTAGTTTGGTACCACACTTTACATGTACAAATTTAAAATTATTTGCTTTATTGTCCTTTTTGTTTTATTCACTGTATTTTCATACGACAGATGGTGAGATGTTAATTTATACATTTTGTTTTATGGTAATAATATCAGGTTTTTAAAATATATATCCAATCAATTCCATTCGCACAGCGGAGACCATGTTTGTTTTTTAATATTTTAACACTATTGTTATTGAAATCTGTGGAATCTTTTGAACGGTATAAATGTTATATAGGAGATACACACACACACACACACACACACACACACACATATATATATATATATATATATATATATATATATATATATATATATTTCAAACTTATTTTAAATTTAAAAGTAAATTTAATAATCTTCCCATTACTTACCTCAAAATAAAATGCTACTCTTAGCAGCAAATTTTTATTATACTCGCATTCTTGTTTGCCACCAAGTCGTAAAATTAATCGGATGCAGTCTCTTTCACTTCATCACTTTGGCATTGAGGGACGCTTAAGTAATGTTCTAGTTTAGGAAAAAAATGACATCACTCAGTGCTTGGTTCGGACTATTCTGTGGAAGTTTAATAATATATCAGCTAATACGTTCAAGTAATTGTTAAGTACTACAGTCGATTGTGATGAGTGCAACTTCTAGAGGATGAAACTTTTTCAGGACTCAGAAAGAGTATGAAACTCTGAATTGCGATGTTGGATTGTGTCGAACATTTTAAAGACTTGTAAGAAACGGATAAACGCCCGCGCTGGTCCGAGCGTACCGGCGTAGCCCGTACCGAACTAATCGGAAGCGAATAGAATGATCTCAATTGTGGCAATACACATTGTTTGGTAAAACAGATATTGTGGTGAATTGCTAAATATATGAAAAATTATATTGTCTGTATTTGGACTGGATTTTATGTTTACATATATCTTTTCATTTTTGTTGCCGATCTTGGCTATATTTGTATTGATAATTCGAGATCAGAATTAAATGAAACTACGTGATGTAGAATAATTTCTACTTTCTTTAAGTACTTTACCACGACCTAGGTTTCGTTGTATTACAACATCTTCAAATGGGCTATTAGCAAAGATCTTTGCTAATAGCGCACCTGAAACCTAGGTTATGGCAAAGAATTTAAAGAAGGTAGAAATAATACTACATCACCTAGTTGTATTTAATTATGAATAATGAATTTCTACAAAATTAACGCCAAATATATTCAATATTTAAATTCGAGGTCAATAAGATATTGACGATATAAAATAATACGTATCTTTAATTAGACAAATGTCGAACTAGTGATAGTTAACTAACGTTACTTAAAATTGGGTACGTGCACGCCATTAAATGGTACATATAGTACGCTCTTAACGATCTACATGGCACGTAATTATATGGAAACGATTTTAATTGAAAAATAATCACTGTGCAAGCTTATTAGTATTATTTGATTTCACCTTTATAATATTGTTGAAGGAAAACGTAAATTACAAAAAAATTAACAAAAAAAGAAAATTTGTAAAAGTTTAAACGATATAATTCAGTCATATAAGTTTTAAAATTGTTTATGAATAGAGGTTGAAACGTTTTGTTTTAAGCTGGAAAGTTAAGGTAAGAATTAAATTTAATTAATTATAGCACAATTCAATCATAATATTTGGTCTGGCATTAGTAAATAAATTTAAAATTTACAAAAAATTATTCTATATGAATAAAACAATCCTTGTAATCAATCATTTTAGGGATATTGAGAAATGGTAAGATCAATTTTTTTATGACAAACGCCATTTTAGTATTCTTGTAGAAATAATCAAACTTTTAATTATTTTTCTCATTGTTTGGTTACATTATATTTCCAAGCGGAATTATTGTTGGTTTTGTTTTTTCAATAACAAATATAAAGCACATTTAAGGTTTAAAACAAACTGCCATTTTTAAATTTATTTTAATTGCATACATATTTATTCAATAATTCAAAATCTTGCAACAAATATTTTGTAAAATAACTTATAAAATTCACTTTATATTCGATAACTAATAAAATTAATGGAGCTAAAAACTTATATTGCCTCCACTAATTTTTTTATACAGTAGTTTTGGATTGAATATTATTTAAAAATGTTACCGCAAATATCCATTATTATTTGCACATACATTTCCGTTCTTCAGAAATGTTTGCCTTGTATGTTAGTTTTGCAAACTAATATATATCTAAACAGCTGAGCAAACTGCGCGTCTTTCAGTGATACATGGTAAATTTCAACACAATTTTATTTAGTTTATTAAAGAAAACAGTACTCTGGGGTGAATAAAATCCATGGGATAAAAATGCAAAATGTAACACATTTTTCTCTCAGTCTGAAAGTAGTTTATATATTTTGTATCAATTTATTTAATGATATCAGCGGCAGCGCCAGTATTCAACGGTACTAATTATCAGGAGATACTTCCTCTGTACTCCGCTTAGTTGGTAATCAATATGAATCGATGTAATGCACATATATGCACCTCCAGTTGTCATATTTACGCTGATGTAAGCGATCTGAATATGTTTATAGATGCAGCCTTGAGTGGTAGCAAATGAATTTTTTCAACTCAAAGAAGAGGACTATGACCTTGTTATTACCAAGTACAGCATGGAGGACAAGGTGGTGAGGGACAGCATCGCGAATATTCGTGACTGGTACAAAATGCAGCTCCATCTTCCTAAAGGCGCTTTTCGTAAGTCGACGAAATGATATATTTATTGTTAAGGTGCAGTAAACAGAAGAAAGAAGCGTTGAGAAAAATGTTTCATGTTGTATATGGTTCATATAATTACCTCTCTTACATGTCTTTTTGCAACGCAATCCTATTATTTATAATCGAATCTGTAGTTTCAATTATTTGTAAAGAATTTTTAGTGAGTTTAATAGACATCTTCCGACACTTGAGAAGTGAGATGTAAGCAAACATATTGCGGATATTTTAAAATATTATTCCATCGTCAATTTTATTTATATGTCGTTAACAGTGCGTTAGCTATTGCATAGATTTAATATTTATATTAAAATAACAGAGCTTAAAATTAAAACAGTCTTGAATTTGCACCAATTGATCATAAAAACTGTTTTCATATTCCTTAGAATGAATAATAACTAGGCAGATTTAATTAAAATTTCCTGTTTTTTAGTATTTTTACAAAAAATAGAAATCGACTGGATTGTTGAAGATGTAACCATAAGTTTTTTGATTTAAATTTTCATAAACAAAGAAAATCGGTAGAGACGTAAGACGCGTCTAACCTGAAATGAAAATATTGTTACCCTTCGTAATTTTTACATAAATAATGCAAGATATAAATAGTAAACACATTCGTACCCATTTTATACGTACTAAAAATAATTAGAAAATTATTTATTTGCCGCAAAATAACGAACACTGGGGTGTGAGAAAAACATTTATATATTTAGGCGTCAAGATATCAAGAAATACTATATTCAAGAAATACTGTTTACTCAGAGATAAAAGTTATGTTATCTATAGTACTTAATTAAATTAAGTTTGAAGAACTTTAGCAAGACAAGCTAACTGCTGCTATGAAGATATGCTAATCTATTAGTAAACTATATTGTATGCTGTTTGAAGGCTTATGAAAAACTAACTCAAAATTAAGTTTTATACAGTGCAATTATATATAAATTTTTATGTGTTTTCATACAATTAAACCAAATATTGTTTATTTATTAAAATATATTTGTAGTAAATAGCATTTTTATTTTTCGTATGCCACATCGTAGGATTTATTTTACAGAATGTAATCAAAGCTTTTGCATTGATTAAAAATATGTTTGATTATTTATTCATTAAACATTTTGTACATGTATTTTATACAAATGACTTTATTGCTATGAGTGAAATCCAACGAATTCTAGTAGAGAAATAATATTGCGGTAATCTGTAAATAAATAAATGTAAAAAAAACAAAAAACTTCAATATAAATTTTTACATGCACATTGCATATATATATATTCACATTTATGTATTCAGATATGAACAAATTTATATACTTATTCTATTACTTGATATAATACAGGTGGCAAAAAAGTCTGTTAACATTTGAATCGGCAGCAAAGAGAGGTGGGGCGGGTGAGGTACGAAATGTTAGAGCGGTCGATGGGAATTTAGTGCCATGGCGTCATTAAACGAGAAACAACGTGCGTTCTGCGTACGCGAGTACTGTCAACACGACGATTCTTCGACTCTAGCGCAACGAAAAATTTGCGCCCATTACAATATACGGCATAAAAATAAAGCTCCATCGATGCAATCGATTAAAAAATGCGTCCAGAACTTTCAAGACACTGGTTCAACAATAGATAAACCACGATTTGGCTGACCTAGAATATCACGGGATTCCAAAAACATAGAGCGTGTTAGAGCGTCTGTTCATGAACAACCTGGACTCTCTACTGGAAAGCTGTCTAGCGTCTTAAACGTATCCAAAAATTCTTTAAACCGCATTCTACACCAGTATTTACATTTGCATCTGTACAAAATCCAAATGGTTTAGCAGTTAAAGCCTCAAGAATATGCTCACAGGCTGCAGTTCGCTAGCGAAATGCTAAAGAGGTACGCCAGCTTTAACAACATTTTTTTTCAGACGAACCCCACTTTCACCTAAATGGACAAGTAAACAGAAAAAAACTGCAGATATTGAAGTGACACTAATCTAAAATTGAAGCATTAAAGCCCCTGCATTCACCCAAGGTTACTATATGGGCAGCTTTATCAGCAAGAGGCATTATTGGTTGATATTTTTATGAAGATCAAAGAGGAAACGCTGTTATAGTGAATATAGAGCGGTATATTGCCATGCTACAGAACTTTCTTGCTCCAGCGCTTCAGGATTTTGATGGTTTATGATTTTTGGTAGAATCAACGATTGTGGTTTCAGCAAGATGAGGCAACATGCCTCAACCTTTCAATCAAATTCAACAACGCTTTAGGTGCAATTCGCGAAATTTTCGGTCAAAAATTTATATCCAAAACAGATGACATTAACTGGCCACCTCGTAGCCCGGACTTATCCCCAATGAATTTTTTCCATTGAAGATACCTGAAAAGTAAAGTCTTTAACAGCAATCCAGCGACACTTGAGGAATTAAAGGCTCATCTTCTTGAGGAAATGCAAAACATTTTCCGAAACTTCAGTTCTTTTTTTCTTTCTTCTTGTCAGTCGGTCATTGAAAAAAAAAAAGTTTCCACTTGTCAGTCGGTCATTGAAAATTTCCCCTCCAGGTTACACCAGTGTCAAAAAAATGAAGGATCGCATATAGACGATGTGATTTTTAAAAAATATAATCCCAAATTGTGTCCTTTCAGAATCAATAGACATTTTTTCTTTCATATAACTAGTTTATTTTTATCATCGTATGAAATGTTAACGTACTTTTGGACCACTCTGTTATATTATGATTGACGTTACATAGGTGATTGGAGAGAGGAGAATAAGGAGTCTTTCAGACCGTAACCCAACGGGATGAGATATTAAAGCAGTATATTTTGATTGAATGTATGAATAACTATTGGAAATATTCAAAGCGCTAAATATAAATTTAAGAATATAACGATTATGTAGGTTCAGAATCGCCAACTATTTGAGGCAAGACCTAAACTCGGCAGTGTGATTATATTTTCGGAAACCAAACGTTATAACGGATACATAAATTTTGAAGAGGATCTAACTAATTTAAGCAATCTTTAGGCAGACCTCCATATATCAGAGGAAGTAGAAGCATCCGGAAAAGATAAATTCAAATTACAATTGATAAAAACCTGGGAGTCATTTCAAAGTATGCATTCAGTTTTAGATAACTAACGTTGTTTATGTGGGATTGCCAATTGACATTTTGATCGATCAATATACCTACGTTTTTGACAGTTAAAGAAAAGTATTCCTGTAGGGTTTAGTGATAGGTAACGAAAGCTCAACATGGAAAGCTTAAAAATGGGTCTTTAACTACTGACAAAGATAATCTGAGACTTTTTAGGACTAATTAGCAGCTCGATTTTTTGAGCCCACTGAGTGATCAGACAGAGACCTTTATTCGTATTATTAATATCAATTGAAGTTTTATCGGGGTTCGAATTGAAAACCGTCAAGTTGGATTACAAGTGATATTTATTCTTAAGATATCTGAGAGGACTATTAATGAACATGAAATTGGGGGTAGAAAGAGAACTATACCTTGTGGAATACCATCTACTAAGTCAATCGACTTGGAATAGGTATCAGAAGTTTTGACACCTTGTTTATGAACCCGTCAATATTCTAATATTAGGAACTGGAACTTAAAGAAACAAATGTATCATTAATCTATTGACATAAGAAAATTTGTTAAGCTGATATTGAATATATTTAACATAATTAGAAATTATTTTATTTAAAATTCAAAACAACTAATTATATTTCAGCGGACGAGCGAATTTTTCGTCTCTTGCTTGGAACGGGGTTCAGTCTCGAAAAAACAAAACAGAAAATCGACAACCTGTTAACAGCGCATAATTTGGTGCCTGAGATCATGATAAACCGCGATCCTTGCTCGGAGAGATTAAAAAATGCCCGGGAATACATTGATGTGGCTATAATACCGCAACGCTTACACGACTTTACCCGGATTAGTGTAGTCAAGTAATGTGTTTTTATTATATTACCGATTTGCTACGTAATGTGGTTTCAGAAATTATTTTACTCATTTTAAAAATATTATTATGAATATTTTTGCATCGGATTAGATTTGACTTTTCCTTCCCTCGTAACAGAAAACTTTTACGAATTCCCTTTAAGGTTACTTTGATGTCTAAAAGTTTAAACTTGGCTGAAAATGTTTCTTGGATAATTGTCGTCGCTATTTGAAGTGGGATTTTGAAACGAAAAAAGCTCTCTTAAGCCTTGGAAAAAATTAATAGATTTTGAATACAAAATTAATTATCAATAGTATAGTACCTCATATATGCAGGAACAGTTACGCGGGTGGCGTAACACGTCAAAGGCTTCACGAAATTATTTCTATTTTTTTCACTTTTTAATTGTCTGTATTTTGAGTTGTAAGGTTGGGAGAACAACAATGTACCAAAACTAAAATTGAAAAAAAAAATGTATAATAGTATTAGTGATCCTATTTAGCTTAATTTATTTCCTCCTTCTCTGAAAAAAAGACCATTTCCCGATCAAATGTGCCATTCCTCTATGAATATGTTAAATACTTCGAGTTGATTGTATTCTAAAGTCTTTGGACATTTTGTAGTTTATTTAAATTATTTCTTTTTTTGCAATCGATTTTATTTTGTTAATGTTTATACCATTCAGCAAATAGGTGAAGTATTTTTAATTGTTATGGCGGGCAATCAATCCAGCGACGTGTACCTTTTAATATAATTATTACAGTATTAGTAATATTTGATTTCCTTTTACAAATCTCTAGCGAACTTCCTTTTTAGCCTTCCGTATGTTGTATTACTATTCATCAAGTGCGTAGCTCGTGTATTCTGATGATTTTCCAGTCTGTTTGTATACAACGTCATAGAGTGTTCAATCTCATCGTTGACTATTCTAATTCAAAGTTCCTAGTATGTTTATGGTTTGCTAAGTGCTAGAGAGCATTTGTCATTATCCTTCGCATTTCTGACTAAAACATCTGCAATATTTCTACATTTGAGTTGGAAGCGGTCCCCTAGAGCTGTATACCAGGAGTTCAAGTTGGTTTTAGGATACACTTGTATAATAGCAGTTTACTTTCCAGCGACATTTGTGATTTTTTCTTAGTTGCATTTCCAGATATTTTCGTTTTGTGAATATATGCTTTCTCCAGGTGAGATGATGGTCTAAATAAAGTGCAAGGTCTGGCTTCATTTGCTTGAGGTATTTGTACTCTATTAAATGAAACGTTTCCTCCTGTATATGAGAACGCGTTTCGCGTCTAATGGCAAAAGTCACTTTTACAGACTAGTCTCTTTTGCTTTTATTTACATTTGTTTAAGTAGAGTTGAAACATATTATTTGCTTGATTCGGTTCATCATGGACACTTAGGACTGCTTTGCCATCAGAAAAAGTACTGATTACAACTTCGTCGGTCATAGGCAAGCCCGATGTGAAGATTATATACATAGTTGAACCAAGTACGCATCCTTGTGGCACTCCTGCGTGTGCCCTATAAAATTTGATTGTGTCTTCTCCTTGTTTTATGTAGAAATATCTGTCCGCAAGATATGATAATATAAGTAGTAGGAAGAATATTTTTTATTTTGTAAAGCAAGCCTTCGTGCCAAACTCTGTCAAGAGCCTGCAAAATATTCTTTTATATATTTAGCTTTACATATTTCTTCTACAAGTTTATTTATCGGTTCGATAGTGCTATGCTTTTTTCTAAATAAAAATGAATGGTCAGTTATTATTTTATTTTTATCTATTTCTCTATTTATTGGCTTTAAGATAAGGAAGGTGGGACTATTTATCTCAGGAATATGAAATTAAATAAGTTTGTCAAGACTTGCGCTGCTTCTTCAGATAATTCTCGGAGCATGTTTGTTGTTATTTAATCATATCTAAGGTCTTTGTTTTGATTTAAATTTGTAATGGTTTCTTTAACTTCACTCGTCTTTACTCTCAATTTGAAAGTCGAGTTGAAACTGTTCAAGAAAATTAAGATTTTTTTCGCTTTGGTACGAAAACATCAGTTAGATGAGAAGCAATTTTTTTCCTTTCTCTGGGTTACTTTTAGCCCATGAGCCGTCCTTTCTACATATCGTCAGATTAGGGACAGTCAGTCTTTTGAGTTTTTTGGTTGCTTCCAAAGGGAATAGTCAGTGGTAGTCGCGTCATCTAGATTGCGTAGGTGGTTCTCTATCCTTCCGTCCTTCTCAGCACTCAGCATCTTTTTAAGTTTAGGCTTTACGTGATTGAGTTGTGTTTTGTCTCTGGAAAATCTGGTACTTTGCCAGGTTTTAAGCGCTTTTCTTTTTTCAGTTATTAGTTTCTAAATCGATTTTAAGCAGTCAAGCTTAATGAGCTTTTGAATAATAGGAGTGCTTTTCCATGTAGCGCTTTGGATACACTCATTAAAATTCTCGACTGCGAACATAATGTCCTGTTCTGTTTTAGGGAAGTTTAGAATTTATTGTTTAGAATTTAACCGACCGTTGTTAGACGAGTCCAAGTTTTAACGCTGTTGTTTCAAAGAATACGTTATATTTTGAAGGAAAAATATTGCAGAAAAGTATGAAGGAGGTTTTACTGTTTATGGTGGTTCGTAACAAAGGCAAGCTAATGAAAAGTAGGCATAATGCTAAAATATAGGTACAGAAATATTTAGATCTATTGACAAAAAAATATTATGTGGCTATCGCAATAATCAGATTTAAAACCATTTATATTCTTATGCTTAGATTTGGATAGAAATGGTTGCTAAAAGGGGTATCTATTTTGTGCGTTATCAAATATTATGATGAATGACTTGAAAGCGAGGAGATAAAAAAGAGGAAAAACAATGCACCACATTTAAAAAAATCCACCGATTTTGTGTTGGATTCACATAGTGTCGTTACTGTGCATATTTCGGTACATACAAAGGTTTGAAAACTTAAGGATACATCATATTTTTGTCAAACTATTTAATGATATTTATTGTTTTTTGTCTTTAAAAATATTAAGTCTTCGAAGTACTTTTCAAAATTGGGGTGTATGTGTCTGTGTGTAAACCGAAATATGAACAAAAACTTGTGAAATAGTATTAAAAATTGACCAATAACAGTAGCCACGTCAAGTGACTTTTTCTTTTGTCATCTTTGTGATTTTTATGATGTGAAAATAATGAATCCTGCCTGCTGTGAACATAATTTTGCAAAGTCGAAAATAAATCAACACCTTCAATAAGATCTGCAAAAAATGTAAACATCATAATCTAAAAATCAATATAATCGACAATGATATCAGCGCCATCTAGCGACGAATAGTGATACTACTAAAACTACGGTATCTAGGTCACAGCCGCTAATATCGCCGCTGTACTATTACGTCTGATTATTCTACTCACTAATAGAGGCAGTAAAAAATCATTACAAATAAATACAAAAAAAAACAGTACAAAGATATCAAACAGACAAAGAAGAATTAATAGCACTAATTAAAAATGTGCAACAAAAATTTGAAGAACAAACAAATGAGATAAGAGACGTGAAACAAATTATATCAAAACCAATAAATGACAATATAGATAAAAATTCATCAATTTGGAATCCAAATACAGCGTCTTAGAAAAAAGACTGTCAAAAATCAGGGGTAGCCCATAGAAGAACTAAAAAGATTTTCGAGGAGGAAAAATCTGATTTTCTTTAGAGTAGAAGAAATTGAAAATCATTACTTCTCATTGCAAGCTAACATAGCAAGAATAATATCTAGTGAAATGAAAATAAATATTAATGAAGGGAATATAGAACATGTAAAATGCCTAGGAAAGAAACAAGAAGGAAAAATAAGGCCCGTTATTATCTCCTCGATCACAATGGTTATAAAATTCAGCTTTTAAAACATAAGAAAACACTACCTCACTTACTCTCAAGGAAGTACCCCAAGTGCGTAAAAGAGTAGCCAAGCAATTTTCAAAGGAAGTTAACAAAGATAGAAAGTAGATAAGATAATGTAAACCAAAAGGACAACGAAAAGAATAGAAACCTAAATAAAAGGGATTTATTAGAATCGCCTGAAGCCTCCAACACCCCCTTCTATTACAAGTCGGTCATGAACGGAAAAACCATCGAAAAACAAAATTGTAATATCAATAAATATATTACTAAAAGTCAGAACAAAAATCATTCTGCCACTAATGTTGAAAACCGCCCCGCCACTAGCTATGCTGCTGCAAAACAAAATCTGATGAAGCGGTGAAACCTCACTACGATGTTTCCCAACCCGGCTTGTTATTGTGAGGAAGAAAGACCTGCACCCTCCACTCTACACACTTATATTTGTACATACAATTCGAGAACTCTACTGTCTAATACACGTTTGATGGAATTCAAAAAGGCTGTTTCTAAGATAAAGTTGTGATATAATTGGACTCACAAAAATAAGAAGGAAGGGTTATTGCATATTTGAAGCAAAAGACGGAAAAAAGTGGACAAAAATGGAAGAGGCCTATACTCGTCGAGAGGTCCCTAAGAATTGATTGGTCTTTTTAATCTAATCTTTTAATGAGTAAATGAATTTATTCTTAACATGTGATAAAACTTATTTGAACTGCTATACTTAAAAAGTATATTTAAAATTAATTTGTCTAGCTAATCATTAAGAAAGAAACGTGTAGATATACAATTATTAAGGAAATACATGACTTTATTATTTTTATAATTATTATTGATTTTCATAATGTTTTGCTTAATATATTTTTAACGATATGAAGAAAGTTTCTAAACGATATTAAGAACCAAAATGAATGTATCCATAACCTGGTTTATATACACATTCGGTTTATAATTCTATGTTAGAAATATGAGAACATAATTTATTATTGCATCGAATGCACTGATAAATAATAGAATAAATAGAAATGTAATTATGGACTGCTTTTGTGTCATAAAACTTTCATGACAATTTTTAAAAACGGATGAATTTTTGTTCAATATTATTTCAGGAATAAAGGTGATGATTTCTCAAAGTTTGACGTGTATGAATCTCTAAAATTCAGTTTTATGGTGCACGAGTATGTTTCCTTTTCCGATTTGTGCTTAGGTGGTCATTATATCATCGATTGGAAAGGAATCAAACTCGATCACATCACGCGGTTAACACCGGTCCTAATCAATAAAGCTTTATTCCTTCTGCATGTAAGTTCCGTATTTATTTTTATTACTTTTAGGTGAGTTTCGGAGAAATATACCTAACGCAGAAATCTCGACTTAATAATTTTGTAGTGATTTTACTATCACCAAATCTTCAGCAAACCCCGATACAAAATGCAAGTTACCTTGTAAATTTGTACCTTTTATTGCATAGGTAATTAAAACTTAACTTAAGCCTGATACCTGCGATTATTTTATTTAATTTATGTTTTGGCGTTTAAAGGACACGAAACTTTCTGGTAATTTCCATGGGTTGGAAGCGGAGGCAGTCTAAAAGATTTGCAAACAACTCTCTTTGGAAGACATGAAGTTATAATTAATATTTTTTTTCCAAAAATAACTCCTAGCTAAGAAATAATATATAAGGGACATTTTAACAAAATTTTGCAAAATTGATCAGAGTTTATTGTAAAATACAATTGTACAGTAAATTTGAACAGTACGTTGTGTCTCGGGCTTTTTGACGTTTGATAATTTGTCTGTCAAACTTTAATTTTAGAAGATATCGATCCACGTTAATTGTATGACTACTTTTAGAATAATTTGAAAAGTGACATGAATAGGACAAAAAAATATAGCTTTTTAAATATTTCTCCTTTCTTTATTTTCCAAGCGAACAAAAGAAACATGCGACAGAAAATCATTATGGAATATATCGTTACTCGTGAAGTGTTTTTGGGTTTGTTAATGATTTATATTTTTCATTAAAATTGAAAACGAGTGTCGCTAATTGTGAACGATTATTATGTATAGTGAAATTGGTATATTTTGCCATAGATTGTAACTGGCTTTGGTTTTTTGTTGTAAAATTCTATTCATACGTTTTTCTCTAATTTTTTCACTGAGTTATTCTTGATTACAAAATACATATAATGTAAAAGATGCTAATCTGATTTTATAATCGTACCTAATGATTTATTTTTCTTATCGATTTTCTTCATTTTCAGGAATGTTATGGGGTAAAAATTAAGAGCATTCATTATACGAATGTCCCGTCTTACGCAGAAGTAATAGTTAAACTTCTGAAGACAGGATTCAGTGAAAAAATCGGAAACAGATTGCATTTGCATAGAGACTATGAGGGTCTCCATAATTTTTTTCCCAAAAGCCATCTTCCTTCTGATTTTGAAGGAGGGAATGAATCCATGCAAACATTGACGGGTTCGTAAATTTAAATTTATGTTTATATATTATTTTACGAACAGAAATTTTGTGTCAGATACTTTAAAATAATTTGTGAATGTATGTATAATTTTGCTACAAAATTTTTGTAGAAATCGACTGACCATTAACGTGGACCAAACGTGTTAATGTGGACAAAGGAAGCAGCTATAGAGTAGATGGCTAATTATAAATTTGCAATTTGTCATGAAATATCGTGAAAATGTTGGTTTATTATTTTTTATCACAGGACATCACATTTTTTATATTTTTAACCTGCTATGAAAATAATTATAAAAATTGATATCTGGTCATTTTTGAATTATAATAAGCAAGTTAAGTTTCAATATTACGATAAAACCAAAAACACTCAATACTGGAAATTCTGAAATAGAACGCATAGCATCCCATGTAACAATGTATTAATACACCCAAAAAATTGTTAAGTCAAATGTGATTAGCGTGTTTGTACTTGTCTTAAAATTCTTTTTAATTGTTCTGGATTTACATCGATTAGCGGATAGCTTTTCCTTTCTTCCAATGATATCAGTTGACTTTCACAATTGCCGCGAAGAAAATATGAGGCGTCCTTAATTTCTAATAATTTTTACTTTGTAGCAATTGAACAAATTAAGTGTTTTTAACTCAAAAGAATGCTAAAGCAGATCACTGTATTTTTAGGACATTAGCGGTAATTTAAATATCCAAGCATTTAGTCTAATTATTGACAAAAATAATTGATTAACACAATGTTAAAATTAACTATTGAATACTCTATATTTGATTGGTTGGTTGTTCATTTTCGAAATACAATATTTAAATATATTTAATTTGCAGGAAGGGTAAACTTCAATATTATTAACCTATAGCCTAAATCAGCGAAAGAGCAACTCCTGTCCGTGATTGTTTTTTAATGAAATATTAAACAATTTGCAGATGAAATAGTTGAGCAGATGGTTAAGTATCGCGATTGCTTCTTGGAGCACGATCAGTACAGAACGGATGAGAGCAAAAGGGTCGGTGCTGGTGCCGCCATGTCAAAAGAACTCCAATGAATGCAAGGCTCATTTCGTACTATCAATATAGACTAATAACTGTGAATTTATTTTCCGAAAGATAAAATAAATTTACACTTGATATTTACTTTATATTTCCCTTATATTTTTAAAGCAATTTTTTACAATAAAATATTTGGTGAAAAGATAATTTCAATACGCTTCGATATTTGATATATGAACAGCTTTATTTACTAGAAATTCATCAACACCTTGTCATAACTAAAGCATTTTTGAAAATGTGATCAACTACATAGTTATTATAATGATCTTTGATCAATTATAATTACAAAATTACAGACAATTCATCACTCTTATTTCCCTAGCAAAATTCTTTATGCACTAGGTTCCTTTAAAATCTTACTTTTGCGGTTAATATCAACAGGATTTTATTAGTTCGACTTACAACTTACAAACTAACCAATTAACTGTGAAATCGAATACATGAAACTAAATTTTATGCAATTCTAATTGTCGAACGATCACGAAGCTTTAGGTTGTGTGTAGTTGTGACGACAACACAAAAAAGTTACCATCTGGCTAATTCAGTTAAATAAAACAGGAAAATAGGTACTGAACTCGATAACAGAACAACGTATCCTAACCGTGTTTGGGCTTTTAATTTTTGTATCATCGTGAAACTTGGCAATTGTGTATGGTACTGATGACAACACAATAATATAGTATTATCAGGCTGATTCAATGAAAAAGAAACGGAAGTTAGATAATGAACTCGACAATGATGATATATGTGGTTCTGACGGCAACAAAATAAAATAGTATCACCTAACTAATTCAGTGAAACATAATCGGAAGTCAAATCGAAAAATTCGACAGTTCAAAGCTTACCGGAAAGACATTTTTACATTCAAACATTATACTCCTAAACAAAGATGACTTACAGTAAAGTCTTTATAGTGTACACAGAAAAAACAAAATACACAAACACAAAAACAAACAGAAAACAGGTACGACAATTATATTTAGTGCAGTATTTATGAAAGCGTTTTTTTTAGTTTCTTAAATATTTCATTTATTTAAAATAAACTTGGCTTCTAACGATCCATTTTGTTTTTTGCAAATATTATAACAGGCATAGCCGGTTCCGATTAAGTTTTGACTTAATATTCCATTTAAGTATTCGGCAGCATTATACAAGTTCTTCATTTTGTACACTAATTTCTGGAGGATCTGTCATTTGAAATTAAATTTTAGTGATAATAAAATTGATAATAAGGAGTTTATGTTTGTAATAAATTAAATATTAAAATTATGAAGTAAATTGCAAATTTTGAGATTTTAGGTATTAACTTACTATGAAAACTATAAAACTAGTTTACCCACTTTGTTGAGTTTTACACGATAAATATATAATATATAAATTAGAATACAAGGTTTATTATATTTTTTATTGTTTAATTATGAAAAGTAAAATGTCAGACAATATCCAGCTGTAAATGAGACATGTATTAGGGTTACAGGAGAATACTTTCGAAGGAAAAATTGCACCGCGTTTTTTTGACCTTCCTTCAATCCCATTTGTGAACTTTTTTGCTTTCCCTTATATGTATTTCTATGAGGGTAGGGCGAATTTCAGCTTTATACAGGTTCATAAGTAATTTTATTAATTAAGTATTGTATTTCGGGCTCGAATTAAAATTAATATTAATTGGTACGTTCTATATGGAAAAAAAATATATTTAATTTGTGATTGGAATTCTTCTGGTGTGCTTCTACTGTTGGGTATTTCAAATGGCTTAATTAACTTGCTAAGTTCATTCGCTGCAGTCACATAAAATCTGTTTGTTTAGAAATCCGGGCCTAAAGTAATTCTTGAAATATCGCAAAGCTGAGTTAGTTGTAGTTGTGGATTCACGTGTTTTCACTCACATTTCACCTTTTTGTATATCTTAGTTGCAAAAGTTGTTCATTTCATATTGTTCCCAAAATAATACCTCTTTAGTATCTCTTTAATTTCTCCGTGGTATTCAGAACATATTTCTACAATAACATGAACAAATTATTTCCTATATTCTCCTTCCTCACAGTAAATATAATTTTTATTATTTTGACTAATACACCATTTTAGAAATTCACTTGTTAAAGTCTAATTTTTAGTGGGTAAATATAATTGAAAAAATATTTATTTCATGTCAGAAAAATATGTTACTCGTGTATTATTTCGAAACCGTCCATAAAGTAAAATTTAATTAGGTTTATTACTGATAGCTTTCTTCAAAATAAGTTATACTTATTTCAAAAGAAGCTCTACCATATTCTAAATATACCTATATTTCATAAGCATACCATATTCTTTAGTAATTATGGCGTGTGTAGCAGCTCTACTGTCAGTGTTCGAATTTAGGACAGCTTGGGATTTTGTACACACTTAGAGTTACTTTTGGAATCAAAAAATTTTCTTTACTTTAATATCCAACTTGATTATTTTTTCATTATTATTATTCGACTCATTTCCCCTGTCGTTACATTCAGATTGTCCTATTATTGCTTTAGTAACTTCATATAAATATTCTTGCAAATCTATCCTGTTATTGGTGACATTTACTGCATTGATCATCATCGTTGTTTATTAACACATTGGTTTAAATTATTGAGAATGCGTCAGCATTGTTGTTCTGATTTTTCCTTTCTAAAATTATTTTTAAAATCGTGTTCTTGCATATCAGCTTCCTATTAGATTTTTTACCAAAATATAGTCTTATTGATTAATGGTCAATAATATGTAGTCATGTAATTATTTTTAAAAAAGACATGGTATAAAATATTTTGTCCACCAAATAACAGTCAATACATCCGTCTCAATAGTACGGAACTGGATTTCTACAGCACTGAGGAAACGGCTCGTGTAAGCAATTGGTTTACATCTACCTATCGTACCCATGATAACACGTCATCTATAGGGAAATTCAAAGCATCTGTATTAAGAACAAAGTGTATAGTGAAGTTGGGACCTTGTAGTAAAGGCCCATTTACGTATAATTGTTTACATTATTCGAATCTCGTTGATAATTATTCTTAAGTTTTTCAGACAAGAGGTAGTAGATTCGTTAGATTTACAATGTTTTGATAAATTTTCTAAGGCCTGAAGATAATCTCATTTCGAAGACGATCTCATTTCTAAGGCCTGAAGATAATCTCATTTCTAAGGCCTGAAGATAATCTCACTTGTTCTTGGAATAGAGTATTTGACTAGCTTAATTCCGTTTTCATTTGGTTTCATATTTTTTGTGACCTTTAATATAGTCCTATTAGTTTAAATTTCGTGTCACCTAATTTTATTGGAATAATTTTTAAGGTTCTTACTATATTTTCATACCAATTTTTAAAAAACAATATTGGAAAAAAGAGTGTCAGAAATTGGAGAATAATGGATCAAACCGTAAATATTCTGCTTCTCCTCTGTCGTTTCGCTCTTTGCATCTCTACCTATTTGTCGTCGCCCTGTTACACTCATACAGGAGACCACCTACATGACTACTTGATCTAGTCTGTTCACCGCATCGACGATCTCTTGCGTGGTCTAGTGCTTTCTACTCTACCGTGCACAACAATGCGCTCTATGGATTTACTATCTCACGCATGACATGCCCAAATAATTTTTGAACCCGAGTCTGAACAAGTGTTGATAGACAATGCTTGATGCCAATTTTTTGAAGTATAGAGACATTCGTGCGGAACTCAGTCTTTGATACCTCAAACTTTTTCCTCCATCACCACATATTCTGAGCGTTTATTTTGTTTTTCTCAAATATTCGTAGCGTCCACGTCTCTGCGGCGTAGGGAAATATGGAGAACAACAGAGTTCGAACGAGCAAGGTTTTGTTGGTCTTGCTAATATTTCAGTACTTCCATATTTTTTTTCAATTTATCCATAGCGCATCTTGTCATCGCCATACGTCTCCTCACCTCATCCATGTGTCCATCGTTGTTAGAGATCAACGCTCCAATGTATACACGTGACTGAACTACTTCGCAATTCGCCATTTGAGTCATTTTGGGCGAGTTGTTGTTGGCACGGTCAAAAATTAACATTTTTGTTTTGCTGCGATTGGTCTTTAAACCAAACTCGAGGTTTACACGCTCCATCTCGAGAAGTAAGTTCGACATGTGGCGTGTATTAGAAGCAAATAAGGTGGTGTCATCTGCGTAGCGCAATCCGATATTTTGTAACCATCATTACCAACGCCATCCGTTCATTTCTCGAGAGTAATTCGTATTATGAGCTCGGCGTGAACGTTGAACAATAGTAACAATAAATGTTACAAGACATTTTTAATCGCATTTTGGAAGGCCTATTGATCGCCACACCACTTAATGGAGCGGCGAAAAAATTGTATCATATGTTTAAGGGAGTACCTCAAAAAATGATTCTGTCATTGAATTGCTTAATGCAAAAACTTGAAAAATTTAATCGCAAAATATTTGAAAATGACATCTTCTGCGTCCAGATATTTGTACAGAAGACGGACAGGCAGGAATGATGAAATTATAAGGTTTCTAGTTTGCTACAGAACTCTAAAAATACCAAACTTTTAGTTTCTGTTGGCTTACCATTTCTTGCCAAAATAATATAATCTATAATTTAAGCCTAATTAAAGAAATTGGCAAAATTATCTATCAGAAAATTTGATACTGACGTAAACATGAAATTAATAATATTGCATTAAAACTCGTTAAGTTCATATCGTTTACACGGGTACCTTTATTTTAAGCGTAATTACGCACACTCTTGTGTAAGTTGTCATATATTAATTTCTCATTTCTCTGGGTTAGTCAAAATAAGTACAAAAAGTACCGTGCCAATTCTTTGTAATGTAAAAAATCTGCATTTAAATGGATTATTTCGTGTTACAATCAGAAACAAAACAAGTAAGCATTGTACTAAACACACTTATTTTAAGGAGCTAACAATAAATAACTTAAACAATAATTACCGAGTGCGTTCCAAACAAGTTCTAATTGTGTTTGTCGCGCTTTATTTCTGAACTCTGTTGAATGCGAAATAATAAAACTAGTTTTATTTAATGATTTGCTAGTAGGTTACGCGCTGTTGGTAAAAATAATACCTTGTCAATGCTCACGTGCTTTTTATGTTTTCTAGTCCACCAAGCAATTAAACATAGTGACGTCACGTTTGCCAAATATCTAATTGTTTCGGTTTAGTAATAATAACAACACTCTGTTAACAAATAACGTTCTTTAAGTTAGTCAGCTCCCGTAATCAGTGCAGCTGTGTTGTTTTCTTGTTCGTGGAAAATGTTTTTGTCTTGGCTAGTAAATGGACTCCGATTTTTTATCAACAATATTTATTTTTATTATTATTAATGATATTTTGACATTGTTGAATGAAATTAAAAAATATCTTCCGAAGTTAAGAGAACTTAATTTTAATAAGACGCAAGATTTTACTGCGACAATACGTGGTGTACACAGTTTAAGAACAGTAGATAACATCAAAGAAGAATATACAAATGGTGAACCGAGTTATCCCCGTGAAGAAATGAATAAACCTCATCCAGTAACCGGTCTAAATGATTTTGACAAAAGTGTCATTAAACAAAAGTGAATTAGTGAAAAAAAATGTTTCAAAAATTTAAAGAACGTATTGAGACTTTTTAGTGTGTAAAAACAGAAACTACTGCGGATGGAAGAAGCAGCTGATGGAGAGCCGTGATATTTTTTGTGCTCGACACAAATTTTAAGGGAAGTTGAAAGAGTTGAAAGAGGACGAAGACACGGTCCTAAGAATTTATCTTGACGAAACACCCATGTTTCGTTTACTTAAACGAGACTGGCTTGATGAAAATAATTCTAAATGAAAATAATGGAAAAGGAAGCAGACTTATAATTTGTCACGCAAGTTTCACACTCAAATATCATACTCAATAACAAACATGGCTTGCAATAAAGTCCTTACCGAGTCGACAGAGAAAACAAATTCGATAATTATTTTTTGCATTATTTTTTAAAAGCGTGTTTATTAATTTCATTACGTTATTAAATGTTTTTTTTATTTTTTACCTTTTATTTTTGTTTTAAATCTGTACGTTTTTTTATTTCATAAAATTATTGTATTGTCATCGGTTTTGATACGTGTGCAAAATTTTAAATAACTCGGAAATCTGGAAGTAGGTGAAAATTTAATTAATTTATTTCATTATATTTTGTTTGGTCTTTTTTGTTTCAAGCTAATATGTTATACTCCATAAAATTATTATATTTTCCTCGGTTCTTCACACGTGGGCAAAATTTATATAATTGGACATTTGCGGGAGTGCCAAAATTTAATTAAAAAATTCCGATATTGACTCTACGATCTGACTGTACAGTCGCCTGTACCATCATGAGCTGCTGCTTCAATATATTCAGTTGCTTTAGTATTTTAAATTCCTTAGTACTTCTGATAGCGACATTTTGCATAAACTATTTGATTATAAATTATATATAGAAATCAATAGAGCCAAAACGAAGTTTGTTAATAATGAAAAAATTTCGCGAAAGATTAGTCAAATTACGTCGGGTGGGTGGATAAAAAATAAATAAATATTAAATTTAAAATAATAAAAGTAGTTAAGTTTAGAATAAAAAAGTTCCGCTTCAGATATTTGTATTTCCTAGCACATTGATTTTATTTTGTTGCAATATTTTGTACATTTACAAAGGTTGATTGTGAACTTACCTGGTTCTCTATGCATGTATAAGGATTGTAATCTAATAGAAATCCTAATTATAGAAATCCTAATTATAAAAAAGAAAAAATTAAAGGGAAATTATTCTTAAAGCATATAAAATCTATGGTTGAAATAGTATCGGATGTTGACATTTTATCAGCTCTTCAATTTTGTAAAAAAGTCTTCGTTTAGATCAGAGAATTTTTCAAGTGACTGAAAGCAGCCCATACGCCTGATTCGCACTTGGAAAGTTTAAATATATTTCGATAGCATTGTAGGTGCAGTAGATAGAAAGAATTTAATTTTTTTTGCGAATAATATTAGAATGCAGAAAATTTAATTAGTTTGTTAATTCCCAAAAGCTTTTGAAATTTCAGGTAGTCCAAATAGTCTTCCCGAGGTTTTCATTTAATTGCGCGTTCCAAAAATACTTGTAATTTTTCATAAGTTTTTTGTATCTCCGTATTAAAAAATAGATACTTTTTAAGTTATATAATCGATATCGATTTTTCTAAGTCAATCTTTCATCTTAGACTTATTTGCGGGGACAGCACTATTTATTTAAATTTCATTTATAGGCATATGTTGGACGATTCAAAAATTTTTGACAGTTTGAAAGACAAAAGAAATAAATGAATAATTATTTTGAGATATGGAATTATTAGAAGACAATATAAAAAAGCGAGTTTAGGCAGAGAGGCTTCGGTCGCAAATATAGCCTTAGTTATTTTAATGTGTGTTTATTATCTTGTTTTGTGTCCTTGGAAGTCGCTTTTTCATTAAATGTTATTTTATAATTGCAGACAAATATTTATCAGCAAGTTAAATTGCAGCTGAGGGTGACATAGTTTGGCGTGTAAAAGAAAAAGAAAGAGAGAGAGATAGAAAGAGAAAAAAAGAAAGAAAAATAGAATTGTGTCTCGTTTATTTCATGATAGCGATGAGCCGTTGGCAAAATATGATGTTGCTGTCTCCTTTGACATTAATTATTAAAATTATGAAAACTCAATTTATACTTATAATTCTGGCAATGATTTTCAAAATATATTTAAGTAATATTTTTCTTTTTATGGTATTCAAATCTATTTTTTTTCGCAAATAAAATGTCCTTAAATGCAGATTGTATCTGAATAATCTAATTATGTTTTTCTAATTTTGCTTGAGTGTATTCACAAACATTAGTCGAACAAAATACGTCGTCTATATTAACGGAATTGAACATATGTGCATGGCAAAAAATGATTGATTACTTTATTTTAAATATCGAACAGTTATTCAGTTGTATTGACTCGTTTCGGTTCACGTGTACCATGAATATAGAATGATGTTGGGAGTGGATGGCTCGTATCGGTACTTCAAACATATTGATTTTATTGAATGACCCAGTCTCCATTTGATTTATTATTAGTTACATATGCAAGTACATTTTATTTACAACTTTCACATAAAATAATTTTACATTAAACCTTCCACGCATTAAATTCTTGTATATACTGAAATAGGTGCTTACGGATTGTCAATATCATGTTGGATTCCATATAACAAATTCCATATTCCAAACTATTGAATAATTTGTCTTTTCGCGTCTTATTTTAGTTTAGATTTTGTTAGTTTCTTAATAAAAGTACAAAAAGCGTATTGACTATGACATGTAAGATCACCCAGAAACATTATATCCCATAAACTAATTCACGATGTGATAATGGTAATACGGTTTCTGTCTTTTTTTCTTAGCCATATTTTACCACAGAGGTATGAAGAAGATGAGAATGTAGACCTCCTTCATTCTATATTACTTCTTTCCTTTTTTTGTTTTTTCTACCCATTTAACTCCACAAGTTCTGCTTGCGATTTGTCTCATCTGACACTAATATAATAATAGTAATGATGTAGGGAGTAAACTTGTTGGAAAAATAATTGGAATGAAACATAGCAATTAACCCGTCCTAAGATAGCTATAGTTATATATTCGCATCCAGAATTGACGTTAAATACTTTCTAATTATTAACAATCAAAAATTTACAACTTCAATTTTTTTTACGCTTTAGGACATCTCCGAAAGGTACATCTCCGAAAATTTTTTTTAAGGAAATATCATTTTAACGTAAAACTTTTTCTTCTAGGGATCCATCCCTCAAAATAAAGAAAACGTAACCAGCCTATAGCTTTATATTACTGTAAAAAATTCAAGTTTCTTGTTTTACGCAACAAAAAATATGGTCTTTTAATAATTATAAGATTATATGCTGACATTTTACACAGTTAAACAATAAAGATTTTCGACGATGAAAATATATTCAACGTAATTTTTTTATCAAAATCAAATAAATTTGATTCTATTTCATTCACATCTTACACGACCGCAACGCTATAGAGTAGAATTAATTGAAATTCGATGACGCTCATATATTCTCGGTATATAAACATAACGGTATTAATAACTCGCGTATCAATGTACATAAACTTCACGTTTTGGACAGGGTACCTATTCAATTTGAGTTGCCTTCCCCTATACGAGCTTTGGTAAAATTGACACTGTTGATTATGGAAGAGAAAATATAATTTACTGTTATTATATTTTGCTGTAAGTGTTTTTTGTCTATATTTTATATTTGACATGATTTTAATAGAAAAAAATTAAATAATAAAATCAATTACATTCAATATTTTATTCATTACATTACATTTTAAATTATATTTTATACAATTTCCATTAATAACAACGAACTGTCAATGTGAGTGTTACAGTCAGATTCGAGTATTGTGTATCTTGTTTATGGGATGATATTCTTTCCGCAATAATACTATGTCCGACGTGGGTGAATTTTGTTCGCGATCATTTTGCCTATCTGGTACTTTGTTTAATATATTTACATGGTTTGCATATAATGCGCCTTTCCTGAAAAAGACATAAACCAGCTTTACATATCCTGCTTAAGGCCAAGAGGATATGCTGGTTATGTCTTTTCTATTGGTGATTATAGATATTGCTTTAGAGAGGTAGCATTACATATATTTCATGACACATTGTTTGATAGCTACAACTGCTGAAAATTAGTTTTTCCTCTGACAAATTTTTAGACTTTTGTATATTAAAAAGAAAAATCGAACAAGCCGTAATTGCTATTTTCCGCAAAAACTACTTGATGTAAAAAATGTTAATATGGAACTGTGATAAAATATATTAACCCGCATATATCGCAATAGATGAAAATCAAAAGTATCCATTTAGAAACTTTGAGGATACATTACGCACAAGATTTTTTTTACGATCCCTATTTAGTGCGGGGTGTTGTTTGAAAGGGTTAGTTAAAATATCAATATATACTCATATAACATAATAGTTAAATATAACATAATAGTTATATATAACATAATAGTTAAAATATTAATATAATTCTAAAGTTGTTTGGTATAAATTTTCTCGAAGTACAAAGTATTTATAATGAGCTTTTCGTAGCATACTTAATTTAGTTAAGCGAACTGATTAATAATATTACAAATACAATATTGTTTACATGGATATATTTACTCGTACATCTCTATATTGTTCCTTAACAAGATGCGATGGGTAATGATTACAGAGTTTCATAGTTTATGATTCCTACGCTTGGATCAAATTCAAAATCAACGCGAACAAAGCCAGTTTTAACCCTTCATGTTTTATGGATTTCACCCTGGGTTGGATGTAATCAATGTAAAGCGAAGAGTTAAAAATAAATCATTATTTAGTTTAAAAATTGCACAAAACAAATGCATTGTTGGATTACTGACGTTGTCGATACTTCACCATGAAGATGTTAAGTTTTTCTTTTTGTTTTTTATTTCACTAAACAATATATCTTTAATATATACCTGGGATGGTTATTAGTGTCCCTGGATACCTCAAAAGCAAAGATTTTGATAAAAGTCGTTGAGTTGAAAAGTTTTTCTTTTATGGCTGGCATTTACGTTGACACGAGGAAAATGGGCAAATAATGAAGAGTTTTTCTCAATGTTTACGTATGTAAATGTAAATAACTGTCATCTCGGGAAAATGAGAAATCTAAAAAATGTTGACTTTCTTCTTTTCAATAAAAAAATAATAATGTTTAATGACTATAAAGTCGGCAACCTATTTTATTCCCCTTCATTTTATTTTCTCAAACACCCTCCAGCCCAGTCGAATGTTTCTGCCAGTTTCTTTATCGAAGTTATTTCTACCAGCTGAATCCCTTGTCCCATGCATATTATGAAACCAATTTGATGCTTACATTTGTTACTTTCACCGGCATCGTTATTAGCTATGAACTGAACATGACTTTATTGTTTTTCAAGTTCATACTCAGGACCACTCGTCTGGAAGAATCATCAAAGTCAGTCAATATTTCTGCCAAATCCCGAGGTGTATTTGCCAGAATTACTGTATCATTAGCGAATATCAGGTGTGAGAAATATTTGCCTTTTACATTGGTGCCACATCCGCTCCAATTTAAGGTCTTAAAGACATCTTCTAATATACTTGTGAATGCGCAAAGATATACAATTTTCCTGTATCACTCCTTGACGCATTATCTCCTGGTTATGCACTTGGACGATCATGGTACAGCCCTATAAATAACTTGATATATTGGCAATCAAATTGAATGGAACTTTTACGAAGAGCCCTTAATGATGTCAGTAGCAGCAACAGCTGGTTTAAATTTAAATAAAGTCGGAGGCTTTTTCGTAGTCTACAAAAGCTAGACAGCTAAGTCGACTGTTCATTTTATAATTCGTGAATTTTAAAAGAGTTTGAGTTATCTTGTTATTAGTTAATGATAATTTTTAACACATTTTTTTTGTTATTCATTGGAAAAGTTCTAAAAATAATTTTTTTTTGTTTTATAATTCAGTTACTTTTTCTCAATCGCTCCATCAAATTCGATTACTCATCAAAGTATGTATGAAAACATAACTTTGATCATTCAGTGTTTAAATATAGCCAACGTGTATACTTTTGACACATGAAAAAAATACATGCTTACACACACACTTTTTTAATTATTATCTTGTCATACATGCTTTTTTATGTATTCTTATATATACATATATATATATATATATATATATATATATATATATACATATGGCAAAGGATTTCTTTCTAAAGATAAATAAAACACGAAATCCTAATTTTGATTCCAGCTAATTAAATCATATATGATATAACCTTTGAAGCCTATTGCGATAGAGTTTTCAAAAATATGCGTTTTTTTATGTGGACAATTAGAACTTAATATTAACCGGAGATATTCGGTGTGTGTGTTTCTATGTATTGTGTGTTTCTATGTATGTTGAACTTTAAAACGTGCCGTTGTTGTACTCTTCATATACATATCTATACGTAGACAGTGAGTCATAAAATAGTAATTTTTTGAGTGTTTAGTAAAATTTCATTTTTTTAATCTTAACATTTTATCGCCGATGAAGTATGTATCGGTCATTGCATAATCGTTTCATCAACGCCAATAACTAAAAATACGTTATGGAAATGGAGTCAGGCCAAATAAAAAACAAAAGAATCATTACTGCGTTGAATAGAACCTGTTATATTTAAATATTCTTGTTACTCTGGTCTTAAAAAATAGGTTGCACTTGTACGTTGTACTATTATTGCTAAAATAATAAAATTGAAAATATACCAGTCTGTTCAGTGTTATCCTTTTATTTTTACTAGTAGAAAAGGTAGAATTATATATATATATATATATATATATATATATATATATATATATATATATATATATAGACATTGCACAAGATAGTATTGTAAGCTGTTCGCGTAAATTGAAAGGCAATAAAATAAAAGCATTAAGAGGCAACCTCCCAACGCAGAAAAAAATTCAAACTGATTTGCACGAATTGAAGTTAAGGTAATTAAACTACCTTAATTTTTAATCGTTCGCGACACATCTACGTATTATGGCGCCATTGCATCTGTTACACACTTTATCTATTATAATGCATTTTGTTATTCAATATTACTTTTATTATTACTATACTTAAATTCCAAGTAATAAAAGTGTTGTCACAACACATATGCTAAAAAATGGAGAACCAATTTTTTTTTTAATTTGATAAATTAAAATAAGATATACGCTCCGAAGTAACTACATCTGCAATTACATATAGGCGGCCATGTTATTGACAACGTAATTTCGTTTAATTGCACCAGATGGCGCGCATGTATTGTCGTCATCATTTCTATTTGGCTTAATGATCCGCGGACGGTATCTTAAAACTTAGAATAATGTTTAGAGTAACTTATTTTTAATTAATGGCAATTAAAAGAGCCTAAAGTGTCTTATAAAAATAAATGAATCTAAATATGTGTATACCTTATTTAATAACATATAATCAAATATAAATACGGAAGTCTAGTTGAATGTATGTTTATATATATATATATATATATATATATATATATATATATATATACATATATATATATATATGTTATAACAAGAACAGCAAGACCAATTTAAAGAAAACATTCACCTAAACGGATAAGTTATTTACTTTGCAAGATTTATAAATGTATTAAATATTAATTTATATGTTTCTAATTTTAAAACATCCTTAACATACACAAAAAATTTCGTGTATATGAATATTTTATTACCAGTATAAGTTGGAAACTAGTAAACATTTTATAACAGAACTAAGTTCAATGTCTAAATTATTTGACTGGAAATATTTTCCTAGTATTTTCTCAAAATACTATATTTCGATAATTTCAAAGATATAATTATTTACTTACTCTCAAGCAAAAAGAATGGAATTCTTAAATATATTTTTACTCTTAGCCGACTTCAAAACGGAAGAAAATTCACAATACGACTGTATTTTTTATGTTAATTTTACCTTATATCCCAGGCACTTATCAATTGTGTTGATTGATACTTTTTTATTTGGAAAGGTATACCTAGTATGGTTTCATGAATATTTTGTTGAAATTTGGCTTTGTAATTTCAAAACTGTACTGTTACCGTAGATTTTCTCCCAATATAATATCTTAATAATAATATTTTCAAATTGCAATGAACACACATCAATGTTTTTTTGAAATCTATCTTTTTAAGCTACGCCTCTTTTTAAGAAAATAAATATAATATAACAAAAAAATAGAATATCTTTTCACACAAAAGTGTCACTATGGTTAAATACTTTGTGAACATACACCGATACTAAATGACGTTATCAACAACAAATATGCAACAAAATGGTTTTCACAGTTCGATTAGTCAAGTGTTTCAACAACATCAGCAAAAATATTTAATTTTTGTTTTTCCTATTAACTTAATTTTTGTTTCTCCATTGCTTGATAATTAAAAAACAAATATATCCGACCTAGAATAGAATATGTTTACAAATTAACACACGCCGATACTAAAGGGTCACATTCCATTAAATATAAAACGAATGTTTTGATAACTCCATTTATCTTAGGTTTCCTTAAAAATCCTCTACTAATAAATTGAAAAAATCTGGCGTAATGAAACGAAGCATCATTTTCACACGTTTACATTTTCCGTTTTATTACGACTACTCTATTGATACCCTACGACATTGTAAGGATAATCTTTAAAACCAGAATTTTCTTAAAATTCAGAATTTTTTTTAAATTCTTTAATATTTAAAATAATCATTTCATCTATTTTTTCTATTACAATACCAGATTTCTAGATTTATCAACTGTGTATCACTACGACCGTAACCATGACATTTGAATTGAATATCAAAGCCACTTCAAACTTAATCGAAACAGGCTGTGTCTATTATAACATTGAGAAAAAATGGCAAATGGATTATGACAGAACAAGTAACTATAAAATAAATATTAATTACATATTTATTCTGATCTTTAGTTGATAATAAATTTACAGTTATTAGTCTATGTCCAGCGTACGGAATGATCCTTGTATTCCCTGAAGTTCCTTTGACATGGAGCTACAGGCACCAGCCCTTTTACTCTCATCCAATTTGTACTTATCCTGCTCCAAGAACTACTTGCGACGTTTCACCATCTGCGCAATTAACTCATCTAGAAATAATACATCACAAGTAGCCACTTACATTTAATCTTCCTGTGGCATAGATGACAATACTTTATTGAAAATTGTTCATAAATCACAAATGCAATAAATGAGGTAAAATCAATTAAACTTTCAAAAGTTTCACTCTGACATCTTGCACCATCTTAAATCGAAATAGAATAAAAAACATTAAGGGTATACATTTTTTTCGGTACATAAATCTACTACTCCGATTCAGTTATACTCTTAGAAATGATATTTCCGATTTATTAAAGTAACTATTTTCAGTCATAAATCGACAACAATCATGAAACCTAAATTTTACCCAGTTGCGACCAAAAAAAATTAATTACAAACCGGTCAACTCTTTAATGGATTTATAGGAAATAAATCTATTAAAGAGTTGACCGGTCGTCGGTCGGAAGTCGGACGGAAGATGGCTCTTGGGGAAAAATTTGTGGAGACCATATTAAGTTTTATGCACAAAGAGACTACTACCGATTTTGGCACTAAAACTGATCTTTAGAATTGGAAATAGTAATTCTCCATACGACGGTACGTCCTTATAATGTATGCCCTTGATTTTGAAACCATAGCAGCTCTGAAAATGAGTAAAAGATTTATTTCATTTTTGTTAATATTTCTTTAAAATAAACTCCGTAGAAATAAGCACATTCAGAAAAATTATGACGAGAAGAATTTCATTGAAAAACAAAAAAAAATCAAATATGAAACAAGAACTTAAGGTGACAGCAAAAGTGCGTAGTTATGTAAAACTATTCGAGAGTATTGGTGAAGATATTCAAACCTGAAGGTTTATTAAGAGGCAAACACATCAGAAAACTGACTATAACACGCTTCACCGTCGTACTTAAAAAAATTGCGTGATATTCTAAGCTAATTAAAAATGTAGGCAGTGAATCTATATCATAACAGGAATTCACAGTAACTGAATATGATTAATCGGTATATAAACTAATGCAAAAACATTTAACAAAATTTTTGTAATAATTTAAAAGATAACATTCATAATAAGAGTTTTAAAATAAGGTTTGTAAAAAGACTTGTCATTAAAAACATGTCAGTCTGGACCAAGTGATACAATTCAATATATATATATGTATATATATATATATATGTATATATACATATATATATATATATATATATATATATATATATATATATATATATATATATATATATATATATATATATATACATACGTACGAATTTCGAGTTAGCATTGCTCTACGCAGAGATATTCAAATGCTGGTAAGTATTTAACCACGATACTATTTTGAATAAAATAATCATTATATACTCGTATGTCATATATAACCTATATCGAATATATGTCATATATCGTAGTATAATATAACAAGTAACGATTAATATTTTATAAGAGTATTTTTTATAAAAAGATAGAGAATATATCCTTAAAGCCGAAATTCAAACTTCAAATTAAATAAGATTTCTGAATCAGACTTACTTTTAACGGTCTCGAAATGTTTAATCTTGAAACTATGCCTATTTTTTAGATTTTCACATCTCAAAGCGGAAAAAGAACCCTTTTAATATCACTTGCAAAATCCGTCCATTTGCCCATCTGCCCGTATATCACGACCGTTTTTCTTAGAAACCGTTTAACACAGACTTTGAATTTGAGATAGAGATATTAAGTAAGTTCGCGCAGAATTTATTATCCTATTGCTGATCACGCCCCTCACTCCGATTCCCTATTTACCCGTGCCTGCTGCCAACGCCACTGTCCCTCAAACCATACAACTATATGTAGGCGCGTATTCTAAAAAAATAACTTATATTTTCGAATTAGCTGTTGAAATGAGATGCAACAGAGAACAATTATTTATTCCTTCGGACTTTCCATAAAAGAAAGGTATTCAGTATGATAATTTGGTAGATCTCATCAAGATATGCGTGTAATGTTATTTTGTTACACCGTTTTATAATTCGTTTTAATGTTGTTTTATTATACCTGTAAGTAATGTTTGACACATCCGCACAAGGCATATCTACTACGATGGGCATATCACGAATCAGTCAGCCTTTAAAGCGGATGAATAACCCTACTATAATTTGAATTCAATAAGTAATGGTTATCTCGAGTGTGATTTAAAAGTTACATTCTGAGTGATTTTACTATTTTGTGGAATTCGAAACACTTAAATAAAAAATCTTACTAAGTAAGGGATGTAGTATCTGTATGCATTAAATATATATAGTGCATTGCCTCATGGGTACCAGTAGTATGGAAGCTGTCAGTCGGACAGTGATGCGAGTGCTCTTGTCGAGAGTAGACCTGCGCCTATACGAAACACTGAGTACCGCAGTAAGCCAGTGGATTATGTACACCAATAAGGTCCTACAGTACATGTCCATTTATCTATCAATCACAGCCGTTTTACTCGGAAGCCATTATTACGCTGAAATGAATTAAACTTATCATAAGTTTATTTTATTTCGAATTCATTGATCCATAAATCACTTACAAACTTGCCTTTACGTTATTTTCAAAGAAAGACAAATGACAATTGTTAATATTTCATAACTTTCACCGTAGCGCCCGCTCTACGAGTATTTTTTTTCATTTGGAAACCTCTTTCACGTATCCTTCCGTATGCAACAAGCGCACACGCCTGCTCATGCGCAAATACGCACTCACGCACACACGCGTGCAAATACATTCGCATGCAAATCCACATATATTGAACAATCCACTATTAGGGTTCATAATAAACGTGGTAATGAAATATTTTTCTCATATTTTCGTCAACGCATCTAGTATCAACTAGTGTCTTGCACGCTATTTAGTAGCAAACCTTGCCCCAACAGTGACTGGTGATTATATGGTGAATTCAAATTACTACGGTAAGATATCGTTGAGCCTTTTTGGTTGGAACTGTAACGCAGGCTTCCCAAGAGTACTGAAAAATTTAATTTCGTCAGCGCATATTGTAGCAAACTTGTGGCCAAGTAACTGAGAAACACTTTAATTTTCTCCTATGATAAATAACTAACCACACCACCATTTCCAGGATATTTCGTCCCTACTTTTTAATAAAAATAATATTTGTGTACTCTAGCCTGCTGATCAGGGTAAGAAGTATCGTTGAAATAGTAATAATTGCATTTTATTCAAACGTAATTACAAAAATTTGTTCGGAAAACACTCTTGAACTACGTTTCATTATTAGGAAATGCTGCATGACGTACAAACAATACACAAGCAATATAGCAACAATAAATTTCCAATTCATTCAAATTCAAATAAATTCACATTCATCAAAAATATATAAAAATATATTGACCAAAGTGTTATATCCACATACTCCATTATTTCAATATGTGATGTTATAAATAAATAAAACTGAGTGTCAGCATAAATCTCATTACGTTCCCACGTGAAGTTTTGTTAACTTGAAGTTAAACCGATTGCACTGACACAAATTTGTCATTTGATGCAATTTTTTATTATATGCGATATTTGATTATTAGTTTATTCATTTTTATTTCCTACTAGCCAGGGTTAAGTTGCCTTAAGTAAAATAAGTTTATAGCAAAACCCAGGTATAAGTACTTACGTAATAGGTAGAATTGCTGAAAGTGGAATAAAAATCGCATCTAAATTTGTAAAATTTTTAAACGTATCTTTCAATGTTTTAAAAACTATTCGGAATCAAAAAGAATATCAGGTAAGTGAAAAAATCTTGTCAGTAAACACTAAACATTTTGTTGTTATTTTACCGGTTTGATAGTAGGTCTTAAAACTTGCGGAAGTTTCTAGATATTTCTTTCTTAGGCTATATAAGCTCACACGCACTTCTACATTTGTTAAAAATGTCTGAGGTTTCACAGAGTCAACTACGAACCATAATGTTCTACGAGTGGCGGCACGACACATTTGCGACCGTCGCGTCTAGAATGTTAACAGCATATTGAACGAGGACGTTGTATCCTTGAAAAAAGTGATTCAATGATTCAATCGGTTTAAATCAGAAGACACAAATCTTGAAGGTAAACCACGATCTGGATGGCCCTCGGCCATTAATGATAAAGAACTATAGCGTGTTATCAAAGAGAATCAGGAGGCCACCAGGCGCGAATTGTCGACAACACTCGGTTGTATACATGCATCTCTTATAAATCATCTTTACACTCTGGGATATAGAATATCTATATCCCAGAGTGTAAAGATGATTTATCTGGGATGAAGGGATATATATATATATATATATATATATATATATATATATATATATATATATTTATATATATATATTTATATATATATATACATATATATATATATATGTATCTGGATGGATCAAAGCTAAGTGGTATTTACAGCTTGTTGCTTGTTGTGCTTTAGTAGGATGAACTCCAAACTCAATTTTAAGAGATTTTTATAAAAGCGTTTATTTACATTATGTTCTTATTATCATTAATGCTGTAATTAAATATATTTTCAGTTTAATTTTATTTTTTAACTTTCAACATCAGTTTAAGAAATTAGCCACCCCACCCATCCTAAAATAGTCCACCTGTCATTAGTGGAGCTGTAGGGGATTACGTTTCCCCACCCTCCGTATTCGGCTGACATTGTACTTTCTGATTTTCATTTATTTATTCATCTAAATAAATATCTAAACAAGAAAATTTTTAAAAACTTTGACACCCTTAAAAGAGAGACGTCGAAATTATTCGAGTTGCAGCCGGAGTTTTGGAAAAGAGGAATCATGGATCTGCCAAGATATTGAGAGCAGATTGGACATAAATAAAATCGCAGAAGTGGATAGATTCAGTTGATATTGTTATATTTTCAAATAGTTCGGGAGAACGTGTACAATAGTGAAGAATAACACTTTTGAAGCTTATATCATCCAATTTAAAAGTTCACTTAGATTAGTCAAAATTTCGTGGAAAAGGGGTTCTTTATCTAGGACCTATATACTAAATAGACATAATGTACTTCATAGACGAATGAAGATAAGAATGTGCGCAATTATGCACAACACCGATATTACATGTCAAAAAGAGAGTGCGATTAAATCCGTGAGAACCATTTTTGGAACGCGCTCGATACTCACGGTTACCCACTGATTTGTATTCGCTGTTATTTTAGCGATTTTGAATATATTTGCTGTTAACTCCTTAAAATAAGTGTGTTTAGAACAATGATTACTTGTTTTGTTTTTGATTGTGGCATTACACACTGAAATAATCCGTGCGAACGCAGATATTATAATTAAATTGTGAAGGATTGTCACCTACTTTGTGCATGTTTACTCGCAAACCCGCACGGAAATGACAATTGCAATTATGATGATTTACACCAATATGTTCAAGTGGTATGATTTTACTGAATTTTACATAATATTCATTTGACGTTTACGCTAGTGTCAAATTATCTTATCAATAATTATATCGATGGTATTAATTAGACTGTATTTTTGCATGAAATTGCATGCCGATAGAAATTTAAACATTGCTCCTTTTAGAGTTCCATAGCAAATCAGAAACTTTATAATTACATCATATCTGCCGCACCGTCTACTGTAAGTTATCGTAGTAAGGTCATTTTCAAACATATTGCGATTCAATTATGCAGGTTTGTGCATAGTCAATTATTTTCTTGAGGTACTCTCTCAAAAAAGACATAAAATTTTTTCGCCAAACCATCTAGTGATGTGTCAGTGAAAAGGTCTTCCAAAATGCAATTTAAAATATCAATTAATATTAATTGTTTGATTCACTATTTCCCCGCACTCCCGACACAAGTTTTTCAATTTTTGTTTTAAATTTCGATATGAAATCATAATAATTAAATTTATTAATAATTCCAATTGAATAAGGTGGAAAAATATATATGTAATAAGTTTATGTTTAGTCTATACTGTAAAAAAAATCATCTTAATCCCAATGAAAAATTATCTTCAACCATCGAAAATTTATCAACAAATTTTATAAGTCTGATCCAACCTACTATGTCTTTTCTCAAAAAGGTAATAATTATTATCAACGAGAAGCCTAAACAAAATTTCGAAAAATGTGAACTATTATAAGTTAATGCGCTTTATCGCAATATCCGGACTTTACGAGATACTTTGTTCTTAAAAGAAATGCTTTGAATGTGGCTATAAACACTTTGTTATTTATAATGTACGATAGGCAGCTTTAAACCAATAGCTTATGAAAACGGTACATACAGTGATTGAGGAACTCGGCTCAGTACTATTGAAACGAAATTACTGACTATTGGTGGGGGGTAAAATGTTTTAGACCGTATTTTTATGAAAGACAAATTACATCTGTGTAGATCATCGACCATTAATAAGACTGTATTTAAGTAAATAACCTAATAGCGAGCTAACGTGTTGAAGAGTTAAAGTAAAAAAGTACGGTTTTTACGATGCATTCTCAAGAACTTACACAAATATGTTATAAAACAAGTATGGTAAGTGAAGGACATATCTACAAGAATATTTATGTGAAGTAACATAAGCAATATAAGGACTATCTAAATGAAACAACCACGGAAAGTAATCTAAAAAGGATAATGAAGAAATAATAAAGTTGAACATTAAAGTAAAGGAAATTTCTAATTCCAAAATTATACTAAGAACACCATCGGAAGCTGCCATAAATTCTATCACTGGTATTGGCGCTGCTACACAGTCCATATAAAAAAAACATGAAGGTATACCTATTTTGAAGAAAGCTCTCGATAATACACCTAATAAAATTATAATTTATGCACGGTTTTGGAATAAAATACGTGTAACAGAATCTTCTAATACGAAATAAATTTTAATTCATGTTTACTTACCCACCAAAAACTAGCCTTTAATAAATGAATTTCTTTGATGTATTAGTCAAAATAACAAAAAATTATATTTAAAAAAAATTATATTTACTGTGAGGAAAAATCACATAAGAAATTATTTGATAATGTTATTGTAGTAACATTTAAGACAGATGACATTCAATTTATTGAATCTACTAGAGTTTCGAATATCGTAATAACTATTAAAATAACCCAAACGATAACAAATCAGAGACGAATAAAAGAAACACTGATAAGACTAAAATAATAAAGAAGTATTATTTTGGACAAAATGTAAAAAGAAAATATTGCAATTGAAACACGCACAAAGATTAAGTGTGAGGGAAAACACATAAATCCACGACTACAACTATTTCAGACCCAGGATATTTCAAGAATTATTTTTAGACCCGGTTTTCTTAACAAACAGACTTCATGTAACTTCAGCTGATAAGTTTGATAAATTAACTAAGACATTTGAAATAACCAACAATAGAAGCACACCAGAAGTAATCAAATCAAAAATTAAATATTTTCTTCCACGCATAGCGTACTAATTAAAATTAATTTTAATTCAGGTTCGGAATTCAACATTTGATAAATAAAATTATTTATGACCTTATATAAAATTGAATTTCACTCTACTCTGATAAAAATATACAAATAAGAGAAGTAAAAAAGTTCAGGGAATAGGGTGGAAAATACAAAAACCGTGGCGCAATTTTTCCTTTTCAAAGTTTTCTCCTGTAACTAATACATTTTTCAGACCTGTCGATTAACTTACTTACATGAAAAACTCAAATTTTACAGCTTGATATTGTCTGAAAGTTTAATTTACATATTTAAACAATACAACATATAATGTACTTGATATTATAATTCACACATGTATTTATTGTGCAAAACTCAGCAACGAGAGTAAATCAGCTTTACAGATTTCTTAAATTGGTAATTTAATGCCTAAATTTTCAACATTTGTTATTTACTTCATAATTTTAATATTTAACTCATTATAAACATAAGCTCCTTATTAAGAATTTTAAACAGCGTTGAAAATATTGTTAAAGTAATAATATAAGCAATAAAATTTAACTTCAAATGACAGATCCTCCAGGAATAGCATAATGAACATATGTGATATGACCGTAATATTTCAATTGGAAATTGAGTCAAAACTTACTCGGAACCTGTTGTGATATTAACGAAAAATAAAATGGATCATTGGAGGCCAAGTTTTTATTTTAAATAAATTAACTCACAATTAAATGAAACTACGTGGTGTAGTATTATTTCTACTATCTTTAATTTCTTAGATATAATATAAGATAGTAGAAATAATACTACACCACGTAGTTTCATTTAATTGTGAATAATGAATTTCTACAAAATTAACGCCAAATATATTCAATAAATTAACTGTTTAAGAAACTAAAAAAACACGCTTTCATAAGTATTGCGCTAAAACAAAATATTATTATCGAAGATGTCTTCCATGTCTACTCTGTAAGGACTTTAGTGTAAGCCATGTTTGTTGTTGAGTGTAATGTTTGAATGTAAAATCATTTTTCCGGCAAACTTAGAATAATCGAATTCTTCGTTCTGACGTTCGGTTCTATTTCATTGAATTAGTCTGATGGTACCATTTTATTTTGATGTCGTCAGAACTACATACATTATCGTTATCGATTTGAGTGTCTAACTTTTGGTTCTTTTCCATTGAATCAACATGAATCATTTTATTGTGCTGCCAAGTTTCATGATGACACCACAATTAGAAGTGCATCAAATTTCGTTTCATATATTCCATTATATAGCTAATTGGTTAGTTGTTGAGATACGTGGCGACCTAATAAAATCCTCATAATATTAACAGCAAAAGTATGATATTAAAGCAACCAAGGGCATGATGAATTTTGGTAAAGAAGTAAAAGTGATGAATGAGTGTGGAGCTTTATAATTATAATTGATGAAAGATAGCTATATTAAACATGCAGTTGGTCATATTCTCAAACAGCTTCAATTATGACAAAGTTTTGATAAATTTCTAGCAACTAAAGCAGTTCCAATATAAAATATCAAAGCGTGTTGAAATTATTTTCTCACCAAGTATTTTATTGTGAAAAATTGCTATGAAATATGAGAGAAAAATAAAATATCAATAATGAATCGACTTCAACTTTCAATTGAAAGCCAATTCACAGTTATTAGTCTATATTGATTGTACGAAATGAGCCTTGCATTCCTTGAAGTTCTTTTGACATGGCGGCACCAGCTCCGGCCCTTTTGCTCTCATCCGTTCTGTACTGATCGTGCTCCAAGAAGCAATCGCGATGTCTAACCATCTGCGCAAATAACTCGTCTGTAATTTACATAAGTAAATATTACGTAACAAAACAATCAGGGATAGGAGATGCTTTTTAACTGATTTAATCTTTACGTGGATAACGTTTAAATGTCAATCGTAATATTGTATTAACTAATTACTTTCGTCAAAAATCAGACTAAATATGTTGGGTGATATTTAAATTACCACTAATTTGTTTGAAAATATCATTGAGACAAAAAACATCTTAATGGTTCAAGCACAGCAAAGTAACAAGGACGACTCATATTTTTTCGCAATAACTTTGAAAACCAGTTGCTATCTTCGGAAAAAAATGAACTCAGTCCGTTAATGGATCTAAAATCATAATATGACATATAACAAGGTATAAAGCATTTTATGATAAGTATAATCAAGCTAATCGAATTTATGTTATAAAAACTGTGAATTTTTTTGTAGTATTGAATATGTCAATTTAATTTGCTTAAATTATACAAAAATGAGATATACACCTCACATTTTAGACTAGATCTCCTCCCCCCTCCCACCCCCCACCCTTTATTCGGAATCGATCTCTTCTCTCCACTTTAGTCATCAACATACAAAGAAAACTATTGCATATTCGACTAATATTTCAAACATTTCATTAATTGTAATTCCAAGTCTTTTACATAAGGTTAACAATATTCAATGTTTACGTCATTTTTAATTATACACTTGTATTCTACAAGAACGGAGGACACAAAAGAATATTTGTATTCTACTAAATTAAAAAGCTTATAACTCGCTCTTTTTAATCATTTTTGGTAATTTTTTCCTGACAAATTAAAAACCTGTGATCAACAAATTATAAACCAATATTTTCACGATATTTCATAAGAAATTGCAAATTCCGAAGTAACTGTCTAGCCTATAGCCAAATCGGGTTGTGCGCATTGTTATGTAAAATAATACATAAAATTAAATTTAAATTTACGAACCCGTTAAAGTTTGTACGGATTTATTCTCTCCTCCAAAATCAAACGGAAGATGGCTTTTGGGAAAAAAATTATAGAGACCCTCATAGTCTCTATGCAAATGCAATATGTTTCCCATTTTTTCACTGAATCCTGCCTTCAGAAGTTTAACTATTATATCTGCATAAGATGGGACATTCGTATAATGAATGCTCTTAATTTTTGCCCCATAACATTCCTGGAAACGAAGGAAATCGATAAGAAAAATAAATCATTAAGTACGATTATAAAATCAGATTGGCATCATTTATTTAATATATATTTTGCAATCAAGAATAACTCAATGAAAAAAAATAGAGAAACACGTATGAATAGAATTTCGAGAAAAAAGTAAATACAACTAATGGTAATAACACCTACCTAGCATCTAAAATATACTAATTTTACTATGCACAATACATGTCCATAATTAGCAATACTTATTTTCAATTTTATTGAAAAATATATATTATTAACAAATCAAAAAAAAATTCAAAATTAATGGTACATTTCATAACGATTCTGTCACGTGTTTCTGTTTTTCCTACTTATGCCACTTTTCAAATTGTTCTAGAAGTAGTCGGCGATTTGGACCGATATCTTCTAAGATTAAAGTTTATCAAAGAAATTATCAAATGTCAAAAAACCCAAGGTATAACAATCACTTCCGTTTAATTTCCATTTACTTTTCAATAGTACTTTGTAATAAATTCCGATCAATTTTGCAAAATTTTGTTAAAATGTTCCTTACATTATTTCCTAGCTGGGAGTGATATTTGGAAAAAAAATATTAACGCAGATTGATTCGCCGTGTTCTCCACCAAACTTTTTATGTTCCAAAGACTGTTGTGTGTAAGTCTTTCTAACTGCCTCTCTTTTCAATGCATAAAAATTTCATAGAAGTTTCGTATCCTTTAATACTGAAACTTAAATTAAATAAAAAAACCAATAGCAGGTATCAAGTAAAGTTTTCATTACCTATACAGTAAGTATACAAAATTACAAGTCAACTTGCATTTTGAATCAGGGTTTGCTGAAGGATTGGTGATAGTAAAATGACTACAAAATTATAAAGTCGAGATTTATGCGATAGGAATATTTTTTTTTAAATTCGCCTCAAAGTAAGGAAAACTCTTAAATATAGAACTTACATGAAAAAAGAACAACATTTTCTTGATCAGAGCAGGTGTTAACTGCGTCATGTGTCCGAGTTTAATTCCTTTCCAATCGATGATATAATGATCACCTAGGCACAAATCGGAAAAGGAAACATACTCGTGCACCATAAAAGTGAACTTAAGAGAATCATACATGTCAAACTTTGAGAAATCCTCACCTTTATGTCTGAAATAATATTGAAATTAATACATGGCGACTGTTCACGAAGCACGCTTGCAAAAATACATCTATTTTTAAAAATTGATATGAAAGTCTGTTCATTCAAAAGAAGTCCATGATAACTTTCCTAAAATCGTCATACTACGTTGATCATAGTTGATGCTGAAATCTTCCAATAAGCCTATTTCATTACCATAAATATTGTATTCTCATCGTTATTAAATGCTAATAAGACCTGCGTTCTTCCGCCATTAAACTGATTTACCTCTCTTCATCAGTTATATTTTTATATTTCTTTCCACTTTCGGGTGTGGAAACGTTTGTGTGTTTTTGCGACCATCTCTATCCAAATCTAAGCGTAAAAATGTAAATGGGTCTAAATCTGATTATTGTAATAGCTATATAATATTTTTTCCAAATTCCTGCTATTTGCTCCTACTCCAAATAACGTGGAATGATAACAATGTGATCTAAACATTTCTGTATCCATCTTTTTTTATTATCCTTATCTTTCATTTTATCCCCTTTGTTACGAACCACCATAAGTAACAAAATCACCTGCATGCTTTTCTACAATATTTTTTCTTTGCACTAAAACATATGTCTTTGAAACAACATCTTTAAAACTTGAATTCGTCAATCCAAAGCATTTGTTTAGAGTCCTTCCAACCGATCAAATTTAGTGGTTATTCTCTCATTTTTACTTGAAATAGTGTTTCTTAAAGTAAACAAGTCCAGCTAAATTTTTGTCGCATTTTCTGCTTTTTATTGTGATTGGAGAAACGTCTTTGAATGGATTTATATATATTTACCTACTTTACTACATTATTTTTTTCCCTCTGTATTATCATTATCACATAAACATGGATTTACTATATAGTTACACTCACAATCGCATGTCTCTTTTTAGAAGCCTGTTATATATGTTATGAACTATTTTATGACATTACTACTACTCGCCAAATCTGACCTTTTAAACGAAAAACCATTTATTCCCAAATAGGTTTTTCTCATTTTTTAAATTAAAAAATAATTTAAATGAACCACCAAATGTCTGAACACTTTGTGACTACAATCAACTTGAAGAGTTTTTATTAACATGTTCGCAGCGGAATGGCTCATTTGACCCAGAACTGATTTTCCTCCAAAAGCGGAGCAATTAAATTGTGCCAAATAGGATCACTAATATTATAATTATTTTTTTTTTACTTTAGCTTTGATACATTGTTCTTATAAATACTTTACTACTCGACATAAATGACAATTACTGAGCGAACAAAAAACAAAGAATTTCCTGATACCTTTTGACGTGTTACACCACCCGCGCAACTGTGCCTGCATATATGAGGTACTATATTTGTCTATTCAAAGGGATTTATTTGACATCTATTATTTCTTTTTCCAAGCCTTACAAGACTTTTCTTTTCTCATTTGAAATAGCGATGATTATTAGCCAAGAAATATTTTCTACTAAGTTTAAAATATTCGACATGAAGATGACCTAAATAAAATTCTTAGGCTCCGAGTGAAGAACAGATCAATCTTAATCTAATGCAAATATATTAATAACCATCTTTATAAAATAATCTCTGAAACCACATTACGTGGCAAATTGACAATATAACATTACGTGACTACACGAATCCGAGTAAAGTCGTCTAAGCGTTGCGGTATCATAGCCAACTCCACGTATTTCCAGGCAATCTTTAATCTCTCCGAGCAAGGATCACGGTTTATCATAATCTCAGGCACCAAATTACGCACCGTTAACAGATTGTCGATTTTCTGTTTTGTTTCTTCCAAACTGAAGCCCGTTCCAAGCAAGAGACGAAAAATTCGCTCGTCCGCTGAAATAAAATTAGTTCTTAGAATTTTAATTAAAGTAATTTCTAATTAGGTCAAATATACTCAAGATCAGTTTAACAATTTTTTTCTTATTTCAATAGATTAATGATATATCTCTTTCTTTAAATTCCAGTTCCTAATATTAGAATATCGACGGGTTCATAAACAAGGTGTCAAAACCTTTAATACCTATATCAAGTCCAATGACTTGGTGGCTGGTATTTCACAAGGCGTACGGTGATTGCTCTCCTACCGTTTTCATGTTCATTAATAGTTCTGTTATACATCTTAAGATTTAATATCACTAGACGATTTTTAATTCGGACCCCGATTCAACTTCAGTTATTGTTAATGATCCGAATGAAGATCTCTGTCTGTTCAGCCAGTGGGCTCAAAAAATGGGGCTGCCATTTAATTCCAAAAACCCTCAGGCTATCTTTGTCAGCAGCTAAAGACTCATTTTCAAGCTTTTCATGTGAGCTTGACTTAGCTATCACTAAATCGTACTGGGATTCCTTTTTTAAGTGTCAAAATCGTAGGTGTATTGTTCGGTCAAAATGTCAGTTGGCAACCCTAGATAGACAACGTTGGTTATCTTATCTTAGACCGATTACACTCTTTAAAATGACTACGATGTTTTATCGATCGTATTTAAAATTTATCTATGCCAGATGTTTCTAATTCCTCCGCTAGATTATGGAAATAGGTAGTATCGAGATCTGCCTAAAGATCACTTAACTTGATTAAATCCTTTTCAAAATTTATGCATCCGTTTTACCTTTTGTTCTCTGAAAATATGATCAAGTTGCCGAGTTTAGGTCTCGCCTCTTTCGAGTTTAGGATCTTTATATTCTTTAACTTTTCTTTCGCGTTTTGTATATTTCCAGTAGTCTACATTTAATCAAAATTTACTGCCTTAGCATCTCATGAGATTGGGTTACATTATGAAAGGCTCCATATCCTCCTCATCTCCAATCATCTACCAATTCAATCTGCTATAAAAGGTATAGATGATTGGATGAATCACAATGTATAATACCAAGTTGTAGGATAAGTTATACCGAAACATACGAAATGCTCTCCTTATATACGCATTTGAGAATCGTCTAAAAAGCTATAGCTCATGTAATTTCTTATAACACCTAACCTCCTTTTTTCTTTCAGTATTCTATATCCTTCCTCTATCCCATGTCATACGTAATTTAAAGTTAATATTTGTATTCGAGTTTTTAGTTTTTTTTTAAACGCGAAAATTTTATAGAAATTTATTATTCACAATAAAATGAAACTACCTAATAATAAAATTAAAAATACTTTATTTAAATTATTTACCACGATCTAGGTTTTGATGTATTACAATATCTTCGGTAGGCATTTAGCAACGAGGTTTATTTACTTTTAATTAATTTATAGCTTAGCGTAATACAATTTCTGGCTTCACTCGCAGAAGTAAATTCATTTCTGTAAAATAAGTGCATTAAAGTTTTTAATAAATAAATAATTACACATATTTTTATTCAATTTAAAAGTATGTCTACAGTATGTTGAATCAATCCTACAATGTTATTTATTACATATATATTTTAATAATTAAACAATATTTGTTTCAATTGTATGAAAATTCCCAAAAATGTACATATAATTACAGTCTATAAACTTTCACTTGAGGACACAAAGGTAACATTCTTCGTATAGTTCATTCACCAGCAGTTAGTTTTCCATCAACCTTCAAATAGCACAGAACATAAATCACTAATAGATTAGCATATCTCTATAGCAGCAGCTGTAAAATTAATTTTTCTTGCTAATTTTCTTACTAAAGTACTTCAAATTTAACTTAACTAAATACTACATAATTTTTCTCTCTGGGTAAACGGTATTTCTTGAAATCACAATAACACCCACAACCTTTAAATATTTATCTCACACCAGTGCTCGTTTCTTTGTGGCACATATATACTTTTCTAATTATTTTAAGAATGTGAAAAATGGTTACGAATGTGATTACTACCTATATTTTGTATTATTTTTGTAGAAATTACGAAGGGTATGAAACGCGTCTCGCGTCTGTTTAATTTTACACTTTATTATTTTAATATAAATATTTATAGCTAACACATTATTAATGACATATAATTTTGCAATAGCTAATACATTATTAACTTAATTAACGATGGAATAATATTTTAAAATGTCGGCAATATGTTTGCTAACATCTCACTTCTCAAGTGTCGGAAGACATATATTAAAATCTGAAATCATCACTGACAAATTCTCCACAAATAATTAATACTGTAGATTCCATTATAAATAATGGGACTACATTGTAAAAAGATCCACAAGAGGGATAATTATATTAAATGTATACAGCATAAAACATTTTTCTGAAGGCTTCTTTCTTTTGTATATATCTTAAAAATAAATATATCATTTCGTCAACTTACGAAAGGCGCCTTCGGGAAGATGGAGCTGCATCTTGTACCAGTCACGAATATTCGCGATGCTGTCCCTCACAATCTTGTCCTCCACGCCGTACTTGGCTATAACAAGGTCATAGTCCTCTTCTTTGAGTTGAAAAAATTCATTTGCTACCACTAAAGGCTGCATCTGTAAATATAATTAGATCGGTTAGATCAGCATAAATATTATGATGAAGATGATAACTCTAGATATATATACGCATTACATCGATTCATATTGATTGCCTACTAAGCAGAGTATAGACGAAGTATCTTCTGACAATTAGTACCGCTAAATACTGGCCGTTGAGATCATTAAAGAAATCAATACAACATAAACTAATTATATTTTGGTAAGAAGAATACTGGTCTCCTATGTAAAACCATATTGAGACTGATGGAAAAATGTATTATATTCGCATTGTTATCCGTTGGATTTTATTCACCCAAGAGTACTGTTTTCTTCAATAATCTGAATAAAATTATGTTGAAATTTTCCATATTATCTTTGACAGAAGCGAAGTTTGCACAACTGCTTAGATATGTATTGATATGCAAAACTCCATTCAAAGTAAATATTTCTGAAGAACCGAAATGAAATAAGTAGAAAATAACAAGGAAAATTTACGATATTTTTTTTCTTGTATTTTTCTGCCAATTTCTATAAATATTAAACCCAAACTGCTCCATAAAAAGAAATTAGCGGAGGCAATATAAGTTTTTGGCTCCATTAATAATATTACTTACCGAATATAAAGTGAATTTTGTAAGTTATTTTACAAAATATCCGTTCCTAGATTTCGACTCATTTAATAAATATATCTGCTCTTAAAATAAATTTAAAAACTCCAATTTGTTTTAAATCTTAAAGATATTAAATATTCGGTATTCAAAAAACGAAGAGAATAATATTCCGCTTTAGAAATATAACGTAATCGAACGTTCAGAAAAAATTATAAAGGTTTAATTTCTTTGTTTCGGTAAGAAAATACTAAAATGGCGTTGGTCATAAACAAATTTGGTCTTGAAGTTTCTCAATATCCGTAAAATTAATGAGTACAAGAACCTTTTTATTTATAAAGAATTAATTGTTTGTGGATTATTAATTTAATCACAAATACTTATCCAAATATTTGTACTTAATCGTGTTTGAAATAATCAACTCTTACCTTAACTTTCCCGCTTAAATGAAAACGTTTAAAACTCTCTTCATAAATAGAGTTAAAACTTATCTGATTTAATTATATCGTTAATATTTTTAATAATTTTAATTTTTTTGTAGTTTGTTGTTAAATATTTTATAACTTATATTGTCCTTAAACATATTACAAAGGGTAAAATAAATTAACATTAACAAACTAGCACTGGGACAGTCTTTCAATTGACACTAATTCCAATTCACTCAGTAATTTAATAACATATTATAACTTATGGCTAATTTCAAGTAAAGGTTATAAATCCCAATAGCTAATAACATCTGTATAAACAACTAAAGGCACGTAACGTTTTATATTGTCACCATATTATTGAGCTCGAATTATTAATGTGAAGATGACCAAGATCGGTAACAATAGAAAAAAATATAGCCAGTCCAAACAAAGGCAACTTATATTTTCGCAAATTTTCTGGTTCACCGCGGTATCTGTTTTAACAAACAATGTGTTTATTATAAGTTAAAACTAAAAAATACTTAGAAAATGTTATTAACTACCTTTATTATAAAGAAAAAACACGTAGGGGATTTGAAAAAAAATTAATATTATAAAATTTTACATATAATTTTGAAGAAACACTATCGCTAGTTTCGTAAAATTCATGATTTCAAAGTTCATGTAATAACATCTGAAAAATCAGAAAGTGAAGTAAACTCAAATTATATATTCGAGGTTTTAAAAAATAAGTTATTTACCATATAAAAATTGAATTTTGCAATGCTTTAAAAATCAACTCCAATCGTGAATCATTTCTAGATATAACGAAAACAACCACAAAATATTCGGGTTATTAACATTTCATACACAATATAATTACATTTTCATACATGATAGGTAATAGTTTTCCGTTTGGAAGACAATTGGTATTTTTGAAGACGAAACAGTAAATTTCCTACTCGTTTTTGGTTGTAATTGCTGGCAACACATTAAATAGAACAAGTACACCAAAACGGTTCACCATTAGTACGCCAGATTCGTCCAAAAAGCAAAGAATGTTAAAACCTGACGGATAAAGTCTGCCCTCAACCAAAAACTTCCGCCATGTTATTCTATTCCCATCCGATTACATCGGTATTTAGATAGAGAGCGTGGACGTCTATCTGTCCCATACATACCTTATTTTCAACATAATCGAACATCATTGTTCCAAGTATCATACTCTTTCTGAATCAAAAAAAAGTTTCGTCCTATATCAATTCTACTCTTCACAATCGACTACAAATATTCAATAATTGCTTAAACGTATAATTTGAGACATTTTTAATCATACACCGTACAGTCAAAACCAAAAGCCGACTGATATGGTCTATTACCTAAACTAAAATATTACCTAAGCGGCACTCAATTTCAAAATGATAAGGAAGTTAATGAAACTGGTTCCGATAAATTCAATGACTTGGTGGCAAGATGCAGATACAATATAAGTTTGCTGTTTTAAGGATAGTCTCTAATTTTGTGGTGACTATGTAGGAAGAATATTTCATTTCCCTTTTAAATTTAAAATAAGTTTAAAATATTTGTGCACCTCTCTAGTGAAACTTCTTTTACATTCTGTATGATAATCTATTATAAAAATCTGTACCATACAAAAAAAAATCCACAGAATTTAATAAAATTAACGTTCAAATATTTATCTCCGCTGTGCAGATGGAAGATTTAGGTTAAATGTTTAGAAAACCTAAAATTGTGAGCACAAAACTGAATGAACAATAAAACAAAAATGTTGTTCGTTAGGAGTTTGGTGTTAAAGGCAAATAAAATAATAAAATAACACCTTTAAAATTTAACCCCTTACCATCTGCCGTATAAAAGAGCAATGAATAAAATTGACGCTCATTTTCTACTTTAACTTTTACAATTATTATATAAGCCAAAAGGCTAATTCTTAAGTACCGACAATACGGTTATATATTTTGAATATTTTTCAGCTTAACTAACAACATCATGTTGGATTGCTTGTTTAAATTTTTGGATATCGTAATATTAGGTTATTTATATAAATGTTTATTATTCAAACATCCCATGAATTTCCAACCGATTTGATAGAAATTTGACATGATCTTTTTTCAACGGCATAGCCATATAACAAGATAAACCAGGTAGAGGTGACGCCCGGAGTAAGATTTTATTTTTGTCCACATGTATTGAAATCCTTGATGATAATTAACCCAGATAAAAAATAAATTTAGTTAACAGTTCTAAGTAAACGCTAGTACCTTGAGTAAAGAGGAGTTTAAGAAAAAACAAAAATATTTAATGAAACCCATTTCTTTTCGGAAGCCTTATTCGATACAAATAAATACATACATACATACATATATATATATATATATATACACACATATATATATATATATATATATATATATAAAACTTTGAAACATATCAACTGAAATCTCTATAAAAACCATCTAAATTTCCATTACCTGAATCTAAAAATGTAAAAAATGTGAGACTAACAGACAGAGGGAAGAACATAACGATATTGTAATGGTTCCTTTTTTATTACGAAACCCTAAAAATATAATCAACAAGTTTCTAATCATAACTCCATATTAAAAGTTTACCTCCTTAGTCATATTTTTAAATTATGAATTTAAAAAATCACGGACATCATTAAGGTAAATGGTTTATTGGATCTCTCGGATACATCCAATAGACAAAAATCCAATTGGATATATCCAATAGACAAAATTCGAAAAATTAAATGTAATTTTTTATTAGTTAATGTATTTTTATACCAAGTATAGCAGCCTAAATATATATGTATATATATATATATATATATACATATATATATATATATTTTTTTTAAATATATAACCAAGTCTTAAATCTTATATTGTCTAGTGTTTTCCATAATAATACAAAACCTTTACATATTAACAAATACTAAGTCTATTGACACTTATTTCTATATATCAAACTATTGTAGTATATTGTATTGTACGTATGAATGGGTACGGACAAGTACAAATTAAATAAACAATATTCTTATGTTAAAGTGTGATTTTCTTCCATCGACGCGTACACGCAACACTAGTACATTTAACCCATATTCAAGGAGTAATCCGCATACAGTCACCGACTGTTAAAATTCAATTGAGTGACCGAATTCGGCCATCCATATACGATCGTCGAATTGATACACCGGTACAGTGTAAATAAACACGCTTCCAAATACGGTGAGAGTACATACGCTCAAAATAACTTACCTTGAATTTTATAGGACAGACGATAGCTTATTCAATAATAAGTTAAAATATTCATTGTCCATTCGAAGGAAATCTGAAAATTCATAGTTACTTCCAATGTCACTGGATCGTCCAAACGTATTATGACACTTAAAATATTTTTCACGTAAAACGGTTCTTCCTTTATGCTTTTTGCCAATTTACTTTTCGATAAATTTTAAATTATGTCGTAAATAATCGTAATCCTGAATAGAGAAATGTACTGCTGTTGTTAGTAACGAATACGACTGTCAATCATTAAAATTGACGTACCGTTGACTGTGAATATCGTATATGATCGTCAAAGTCGGTTAACGCCGCCCTAATAAATCTTAAGATTCTTGCAAACTTAAAAGAAACTAATATATAGAGATTGCAATTTTCCATAAATATAATTATTTTCCAAAGCACTGTGCACTTAATGCATTAAAAATTGATGAACCGACTGTCGACCCAATATTTTTTCCACTTTAATAAATCTTATGAGCCTTCTTAATTAAAGAAATTGCAATTTGTTATCAATATAATTACTTTCCAAAACACCTTGCACTTAATGCATTTTAAATCGATGAACCGTATACCATCGACCATCGACCCGACGTTTTTCCGCCCTAATAATTCATATGAGCGTTGCAAATTAAAAGAAATTGAAATTTAGAAATTGTAATTTTTCATTGCCATAATTACTTTTCAAGGAAACTTCCATTTAACCCATCTTAAATTGATGAAACGTATATGATCGCCAAACTCGACCATCGACCCAATGATTTTCCCCTCTAATAAATAATATGAGCATTGAAAATTAAGAGAAATTAAAATGTGGAAATTTCAATTTTTCAGCGTTATAATTACTTTTCAAGGAACCTTGCATTTAACCCATCTTAATTATTTTAAATTCAACCGTCGCATAAAACATTAGCATATTCTTCTTAAACTAAACTTTGAATATTCATGTTCATGTCGAATAACTTCTCCTCAGTATCCGTGTCTGCTATATTCCAGCATAGCAGAGACTTAATGCAATTTATCACCTTGATAGAGAATAAATTTTCTAAGTGAGCCAATGTAACTTATGTTAATTTTCATAAAGCTCCGCAAGATGAGCTTTTTAATAAAAGGCTTTTTTAATGAGGTAGTTTAAGTTCTCATATATGTTGTAAACTGTGTACGAGTTAATTTAATCTAAGTAATCTGTTTTATTTTACGATGCAAATAAACAAATTGCTTTTAAAAATTAAAAATATAAAACATTTTTGAACTCTGTCAAGTAAAAATAAAATTCACTATAAGGTTTTCACTTAAGAAATTTAAGAAATATCATTGAAGGGATAAGAATTCCTTTGGATTGAATTAGGTCGGGTATACATTGACTCGGTTTGGGTTAGGTGTGTTTTGGATTGTGTCTGATTGTATTGGGCTGGGTCAGATTTGTTTTGGTTTGTGTTCGGTTTGCATTGGGTTTGGCTCAGTAGTTTTTAAGTGAGACGTTTTCAAATAAAACTACAAACAGACAGGAAAAATATATGTCTTATTACGTTACCTTCATTGGGCCACTTAAATAAATTTTTCATAAATAACTTCAATATGCAGATATGCCCAACCTGCATTTTCGTTGTATTTATATATATTTTAATTTAAGACAATGTTATTTTTAAGACCGTCCTTGGGCGTTGTGTTTTATAGTTGTAGAATTTAGCTCATGTTCAAATAAACTAGACAACTGTGAGCAAACTACGTAATATAAATATATAATATATATGTATGTATATATATATATATATATATATATATATATATATATGTATATATATATATGTGGCAATATAATTTAAGTAATGGGCGAGTAAACTTTTTGAACAATCTAACAAACCGGCAAAGTAAGACGTCGTCACCTCAATATGTTTTAAATTATCTACTATATCCTATACTTTTGCATAAATCATTTGGATAGATCATATGTTTTGCTATATTTTGCACATTTTAGAGATGTTTATATGTATGTAAATATATGTACATGATTTATTATGTTTTAAGCAACGCACTTAATTTCTTATGTATAACGTAATTATCTATAAAATTATTATGTCTGTAAGTTGTAAATTTATCATTAATTCATCTATTTCCATTGTTTATAACGGTATCTTTTCCTGTAACAATTTATATTTACATAAATTTGTTTCCATTTTAAATAATACTTTAAAAATAAAAATGAAAAAATATTGCGACTAAAATAACTCAAATAGAGCTGATTTTTGCACAATGCCCACAAAAAGTTATAATAATCCTTAAATACTCATAAATTCAAAAGATATTTTCAGCGAATGCGCGAACTGTACAGAGCTTAATGGCGCATGCATCATCGTGAAGAACCCCGATTCAATTTCTCGATAAGATTTCAATTAAATGAAAAGCCATTTGATCTTAAATTATATACACCGCGCACCTGCTCGTTTATGATCGAAAAAATTGAAATAAATTTCCACGCCATTTAACGTGACTTTCAACAATAAATTGCCTTTAGAAACCATTTGAGATGAGAATGATACTCAGGGCTTAATGAGTTTTTTTAATATGATTTACAAATAGACACGATTCCTACCTGTGGAATTAAATTGAAATTAAATTTCGTGTCTTCAAAAAGTTCAATGTACTCGCTGAGCAAATGATAGGGAACCGCAACTTATGGAACGGGTGACGTATAAAGGAAAAACAGTACCTACGACAAAATATTTTAAATGGTCATATATTTCTACGCTCACATTTCCTTGTCACATGAAACGCAACATAATGTGCCTTTATGGAAAATATTAGAGCGATAGAAATATTTCTATTTGCCTATTCAGCTGAATCACATCACGCAAATGTAAGTATATATGTGTACAATAGCCTTGGTAATGCAGTATTTCTGATCGTACAAACTTAAATTTCTGTATTTGCTGAAATCTATTTGAATACTGATTACTTGATTAATTTTTTGTTGTGAATTTGTAACTACTGACCTTTGAGTGGCAAAATTAAATTTATTTACCAGTTTTGATTTAGAATCATGCATCATTTATAAGACCTTCATATAGTATATTAATTTACCTGAACCATTGTCTCGGAAAAGATACATCTAATTAAAATTATTTTTATAACTTTCCATAGGAAATAGCATTTATATAATAGATATCATGCACGTTAATATCACATTTTTTATAAGTTGAATTTGCTGTAATAATATAATAGTACGAATACATTTAGGAACATTAATATGGCATTGCTATAATAATATTGAAAATGTATTGTGCTTTTTTTACACAAAAAAATTGAGTTCAAAATAAATTTAACGCGATTGTCCCAAGAATATTTACTTCAACATAATTACGGCGCCACAGCTTATATAACAATTCATTAAAATAATACCACATCTATCATGTGCACGTGTTAGTTATCTTAGAGCTGCACGTGTTAGTTATCGTGAACAATCTTGCCCGAAAATTCGACATTTTTGATTTTCCCTAATAAATGGGGTTTCCACAAAATTACAGCACCTTATATCACATAAACAGCCAATGTAGCTTTCTTCTTTTTATGGACTACTAAGAAAAACCTCAGACATAAACTTGAGCTTTTACAATTACTGACATCATTAAAAGCTCTTTGTAGAGGTTCCAATTTGATTCGAGTTTGACAAATGTCGAGAGGTCTGTAGTAATGAGAGGTTTGTACAATAAACGTGCAAGTACATAATCAGGAGATGAGACCTTCAACTGCGAAAGAAGTGAGACAGAGAGATTTTATATCTCTGCGCAACTAGAAGATGTCTTCATGGCCTTAGATTGGAAAGGATATGGCATCAATGTAAATAGTAAATACACTTCACACCTGCAGTTTGTTGGTGAAATAGTAATTATGGCAATTATATCTCAGGAGTTGGCAGAAACCCTGACTGATGTAGACGATTCTTCCTGATGAGTGGACCTAGGTATGAATTTAAATAAAAATAAAATCATGTTCAACTCATAGCTAGTACCAAGATGGATGAACGTCAGAAATATTAGCATCAAAGTTGTTTCGGAATAATCTTTCCAGAATTCGACTGAGCTGGACGGCACCATGGAAATAACGTCAAATCTTCCTGTTATCGATTTTACAGTAAATGAAGTTGAAGGTCTATAATCAGTGCGTTTTGACCTTAATGATCTACGGTGTTAAAAGGTTACTCACAGTTAACCTGGCCCATTTTATAGTCGCTTAAATGGTAAAAGAAAAAGCTATGCTCAGAATATTTATGAAAGATAAAATTCGAAACAATAAATCTAATTGAGAACCTAACTGATCAACATGGCTTTTAAAATTGACAAACTATAGTAGAAATAGGTAAGTAAAGTAGAATTAAACAAAAACAATCAAACTAAAGTAGAATATAGAAATAGGCGAATAACCAATGGGTAGATAAGATCTTGAGTGCAGACTACAAACCTTGAAGCGCAGTGTGGGATGCTCTCTCGGCAGATAGAATGACAATCTAAAAAAATGGTAGGAAGGGGCAAGATGCGGAAGGTGGAGGACCACGTGTGGTGGCACAAGTTTGGAAAGCTTGTATCCTTCCTTCAGCAGTAAATAGATACAGGCTGAAGGCGATGACCTCATTATCTTTTATATTAATTTTTTTGTCATTTCAGAGAGCTATACTAAAATTAGATATTTTATTTAAAACTTAGCTGGGTTAAAGGTATAACCCTGATCAATTGTCATAGATAAATCGCACTCACTTTATGAAGTGGCAAATTTCCTTTCCTTCTCCTTAAGGATTTTACACAGAAACGACTTTGTCCACAAGGATAGTACAATTTGTACTATTCATATAGACATGGTACGTGTTCTTTCCTGATCTCTCTCGACAATATCTTCTTAGAAATCAAGGGTGATGAGAAATAATGATTTAAATAAAGCAGTTCAAATGTGTCAAGTGCATTTTAGGTTAAACTTTAAAACCATTATATTTGTCCTAAAATAATGTAGACGGATATTGTCGATAAAATAATAATCTAAAAAAATTAAACGATATATATTTCCTGTTGAAAAAATCGAACCGTGGAAGGATGTGGCTACAACCGTTTAGTTGAGGTCAAGAAACTAGACGATTGTAGCTAAGTGGAAAAAAAAATAACGGGAGAATGATATACAATAATTAAATCTATTAATCTGAAAAAATTCCAAGATATTCAGGTGTCATATTACAAGGTCATCTATTATGAGCCTACCATACAGTTTTATACTCGTGTGGACCAAAAAATAAATAACTAAACATTTCATAATAACATAATACAACAAATCACAATAAATGTAAATAATTTTCATCAAAATACTTCCTTTTTTATAATAATTTTTAAGCCTTTATGTACCTGCCCGCTACTGAATCCAAAAAATAGCAGCTTACAGCTACCGCTAAAATCTTTATCAAAAATCCGATTACTTTTTAAAAAGTGTTTCGTCACGTAATAATAAAATAATTCATGGAATAGTCCATAAAACTGAACCGCAAAGTATATAAACAAATAGGCCCATATACGATATGCGAGTATCTAAATCTCGCATTGAAATAATTATATTATTGAACACGCACCCTAAATGAAGATAATATCATATGCTTTTTATTATTTAAAAAGATACATAGATATATTTCCCTCGTGAAGCCACAAAGAGGTGTACGAGAAGTGTGCTCGTACATACACAGTACAATATTTTTTTCGAATGCAATAGCCACCATAATTCTTTGTTCCAAATTTTAAGCAAAATTCAAATGTGTGTTTGATATCTTTTAACAAAACGACATAGAATAAAAAGTAATTGCACAGCGTACAGAAATTATTCGAATTTACTAAAATTATGGAAATTGTCAAGCCTATATGTTATAAATTATGTATTTTTTTTGGTCCAAATATTGACCCTGCAGAATCTTCTTTTCATAATTTAAAGAATAAATTCTATGATAAATCTTAATCGCTTCTCTAAACATTACCGAACACAGCACAACAAATTTTATACAAATAAGCCTGAACTGTAACCAGTTCTCTTTTAGTAAATCTCGAGTTATTTTAATATGAGATCAGAAAAATTCGTGCTCCACCAATAAGTTGAAATCAACGCCATAAATGAAATAAGGCAAAGTGATAAATGCTCTAATGAATTAATTTTTATAAATACGATTTAAGTAATGTAATTAATTTGCCATATCTTCTTGTATATGTGTTGGCCTATCATAAGTATTAAGGTCTAATATTTTGAAAAACAAAAACTGACAATTGCTGTTTATATACCTTTACCAGTCCCATAACGTAATCTAAGCACTTGATGCAGGTTTTCTTATTAAAGTCGTATTGTTCCTCCACTGTTTTACCTTTTCTCGTTTTGTATTAATGTCTTATCATGTTTTCATCAAAATATTTCAGTCAACTGGTTGAATTTCAGTCAGTTGGTAATGTCTGTGATAAGAAGAATTCGACACATCGAAAACGCGCATTACACCTGAGAATATAGAGGCTGTGAACCAAAGTGTGAGTGATAATCAAAATAAAATAATTGCAAGTTATTTTCAAGAACTTGGGCTTTCTTATGGCACTGTAGCAGATATTCTTTATAATGGTTTAGATTTAAAGGCCACAGGAATAAAGATCTCATAAAAAATGACTATTTATTGCATAGAACTGTGTTTAGAACTACTTAAAATTGATCAATTTTTTCAACAAAGATAATCTTTGATAATAAATTATTTTTAGTTTAATGGCTTCACAAATCAAAAATGATTGCTTTTGGAATTATGATAACATAGATGCCACATATAAAACACCTTTATATTAAAAAAAATAACTAACGTACATTTTGTTATGGTAGCATCATTGGACCAACTTTTTCGAAAATGATGCCTCAAACATTATTACTATAAGTGAGGAATATTATAGAAAAAAATATTGCATATTCTTTGATGGTATGATTTTGATCTAGAAAATTAGTGGTTCCCGTGAGATTGTGCAATATGTCATGCAGCCTGTGCAACAATTAAATTATTTAAAGGTATGTTCCCAAATAGCGTAATTTCTCGATTTGGTCATTTAATTGACCAGCAAGTCATGGTACAAGTACAATTATTTCGAATATATTGCGTTCATATATTTGCTCTTTCGGCATGCAGCATCCTAATTCTTCATATTGCTACATGTCTTGACCAGTTGTATTTAATATCAGTTGTATTTTAGAATAAAAATGTAACACTTTAAACACAATTTCTTATCATTATTGAGTAAAGAATCAAAAATCACGTTGGAGCTAGACATGATATTACAATAATAACAATACTATAACTTCAGTTTTCTACAGGAACAGTAACAATGTTTCTGGATACAAATTACATAAGTTATTTTTTCAGAAACTAGACATGCTGGAAAACAATTAGCATATCTCATCTAAATGTATTTGTAACAAAGTAGTATATTAATTGTCGTATTTATATATAGAATCATTTATAGACAGAATCCGAACGTTGACATTAGTGAGATATTAGATGACAATGCGTGATGTTGGCAAGACATACTCGCAAACCTTGCAGCAGTTGGGAGGATTAATGGCGCGCCAGCTGGATCGAACAGGCGTCTCCATCACCACCGTACCTGGATGAAATTGATTTACTGCAATAGATGATATTGAGGGTTATATGCGGGAAATCTACTGCAAGTTGACCGTCATTTAGTTAATGTGCCACAATGAAACGTTTCAATTACACTTATACATATTGCGGAAATACAAATTGAAAACTAGAGAACTATACATAAGTACAAACATGTAATTACGAGAGCCACAGAGAACAAATAAAAATACAATTAATAATTTTTATTTGAACAGAGAAAAACTGTACAATTATAGTTGCTACCATACAATTTTTTTTTTTGAGAAACGTAATTCGAATCTACTCAATAACTAATTTCGAGTTCTTTCTTTCCTATTTCGCTGTTTTTCCAATTTTAGACAAAATGTTTACACTAATTTTGAAAGGATATATAAACAATGCAATTCTGCTATTTGTATCCAGTGTTTTATTATTGTATTGTAACCATAAACTAGTATCATGAAAAGAGCATAATGTTTCTGTATCCACTTATTTCCCGTGGTGTCTTCTAAATAAATTACATAAATTTTGACAAATATATTAAAAACATATTCATTAACACTTGAATACCGAACACTTGTTTCTACATCACGCCTAATAAACTCGAACCAATGAACGGTTATCGCGTTAAGATATTAATTCAAAATGACCTTCAAGCAACAAGTATTGAATCGATAAAATTGCATTGTTACCGATATGGCTTCGTCGACAACTTGAAATATTATATAAATGCTAACATTATTAAGCTGGAATCGACCACAGTCATAAATAAAATGCGTAACTACAGGAATTATTTCAGCAGCACATATTATAGGCACTACAATGATATCACCGACCAACAACAAGTGTATAATACGGTGGTAAAATATTAAAAAAGGTACACTTGTGTTTTTTTTTTCTTTGATTTTTTCCGCTTGCTAATGTTTTAGTATATAAATATTTGTTATACTTTTTTATAATATTTAAGAGAAATATTATTTGTCTTTATTATATGAGAGAAAATGACAAATACTTATTAATTATTAAGATAAGATCGAGTTCAGGCTCTTACAGAATCATTCTACTTTACTACCGCTTCTCGATTGACTCATGCTATTCATTTTATATCATTCGTCTCTTGTTTGGCAAACGGATAAAATTAAAAGTTATATTAGTATATAATAAAATTAAAAGTATATAATAAAAGTTACATTTTTATGATGAAATTAAACAAAATGAAAGTTTAACTTCTTCATGGCGAAGTATCGATGACATCAGTAATCCAACAAGGAAATTGTTTGGTACGATTTTTCAAATAAAATTATTATTTATTTTTAACCCTTGGTATTACAATGATTGCAGATCTGTACTTTTGTTCACGTTAATTTTAAACTTGATCCAATAGGATTATCAAATGGCGCAAGAATCTTAAAATATGAAACTCTAAAATTAATATCTACTGTATCACAGTATGGAATAATATAGAGATGTGTATATATATATATATATATATATATATATATATATATATATATATACAATATTGAATATATAATATTATTAATCAATGTACCTAACCAAATTAAGTGTACTTCGAAAAGCATATTTTATAAATATTTTGCACTTTCCAAAAAATAACTCCTCTTGATATCTTACAAATCAAATCCACAAACGTCACAAAAAATTACATTAAAAAAGTTTAATTTTATTAATTTCGTTTAATAAAAAATATTACCTACCAAACAAATATTACCTGTCGACATTAGCAAACAAAAATAAGTGTGGTTAGGCTTAATTTGTAAAACCTAATAATATAAGTTTGTTTCTATTATTATATTTTAGTAATTAGTTTTCTTATAAATATTCTCGCAGACATTTAGTTTAAGGCGCCATCTATATGTTTTACATTAATTTACTTGTTGATCCTTTATTTTCTAAAACCCTCAAGAGATGGCGCTATTAATATGGTTTTGGACTATAAACTTAACCGTGATTAATCTACTTATTTAAAGAGCTCTGATCTGTCATATCAAATCTGACCTCGCTTGCTGTTGTGATAACCAAGTAACATGTATAAAAATTGAATATTTTGATGTGCAACATCTAATAGCTCGTTAGGGTGAGAGTTAAAATATTCAAATGGCTAAAGCGATCCTCTCTTCTTGACAGCGTGGTTATATACAGTGTATGTCATCTCTTTTCGTGTTAATTTGCCAGGTTGTGGAAAGTGGAACCTAGCTTTATATGGATCCAGATAAGTTCACAAACAACCATTAAATTCAAAATCCACAACTATAAATGTTCAAAGTATTGTGACAAATAAAATAAATGTGCCTGGAAATATAAATACCCCAAGCGAATTTTTTTTATTTTAAACGTAATATTAATGTATTTATTTATTTCCTAATCACACCCCAGACGTGACTTTATTAATTTGAATAATCTTTTGCGATGTACTTTCGATGTAATTTTATGAGGACACTTAACTTTGTCGTTTTTGCCTTTTCTACAGAAATAGCGTTTCCCCTACGGGTTCGCTCGCGCATGCGGTCCGTTTCTTAAACTTCAATCGAATTTTTAAATTTCAATCGTTTTGGTCACACAAACCTTGGTGATAATTTCGAAATAATAAAACATATGAAACAAATTCAATCTCGCTCGAACTATTAAAAATTATCATAAAAATATTTTTCCGTACAAATTTAGCTACCCTTTTTAATTCTTTTATGGATCGAATGTGGGAAAATGTTAAATACATATTTCATTATTTGTGATCAATAGCGTCCATGCCACGTTTCACGTATAAATTTACAACAGAAATATTTTTCCTATACAAATTTAGCCACCAATTTTCAGTATTTAGGGAATAAATTTCGTGAAATCCCTTCTTAAAAATGCTTCCAGTATAAAATATGGACTAGGCTGGGCGTTAATATGTCAGCCAATCGGGACATTGTGTTTCATATATTTATATTTATACTCAAATCGTTTATGCAAATGTCACTGCGAGACTTACTGAATAGTCTCTATAAAACACTAGAGCAACTTATTAAATTGACACAGTGGCACTCGACTGTTTAGTAGAACACTACTGCCGTCAACTTACTTCCGTCACACATTTTCATGATCACGCGTGCTTCACGTCCAATGACACACCAAACGCGAAACTGGTTGAATTAAGTAGGAAATAGCTGACAATACACGAAACTAGTCGAATGTCAAGGGGCGTCTTGCCATGAGAATATTCTAACTCTCATCCCAATACGATATTAGATGTTTCACATAAAATTATTGGAAAATTTATTAATTCTTTTGACATTACCAAAAGTATTATTATGTAATAACCTTCTAAGCAGTAACCTTGTACACAGATAGATGCATATGTAAAGCTAAGTTTACACGCTTGCCAAATCTCAGCAAGCATCCACAAGCACACGGCTTGGCTTGCGTGTGCTTGGAAAAGCTTGCTGCTGATCCGCTCGGGTGTTGGTTTTTTACCACAAACCGAAAGTTTTTTACATGTTTGTGTGCGTTTAGTATCGCTTGTGATCTTGCGTTCGACGGACGCGAACGGATGGTTCGCTCTGTTCCAAATTGTCGAACGTAAAATGAGTAGCTGGTCTAACGCGGAAAGTATATCCTTTCTGTAATATTATCAGAACAAACTTTCCATCTGAAATCCTAAACATATAAAGCACAAAGATAAGAAGAAAGGGGCAAATTCCTATAATCGTCTTGCCGAATCAATGGGAAAACCAATAAAAGAATTAAAAATGAAAAAAGATATATTGATGACGACATTCAGCAAACATTTAAAGATAAAACAAGATTTTTTCATTCTGGTGAAGGTACGCATTTTATACTTTCATTTTAGGTAAGGTATATCTATAAAAAAGTTAAGGTAGTAAGGTAGGTAAGGTATACAATGGTTATTAACTATACTTATTTGGAATTGTAATGAATTCGCTGTCAAAAATATAAACATAGTTGTGTTATATATGTTATAAATAAAGCACTCATTCTACTCTAATACTCGTTCTTAAATAGTTATATAGTAATACACAAAGCATCGTAATTTCCGACACAATTTGTGGATTTAAATTAATCGAAAAATTCCAAAAACTGTGGTTACAATTCCAAACATATTTTCAACTACAATCCGTGATGTGGATAAGGTTACATTAAATAACCTTTTTGGTGAGCCGACGTCATGGTTCCCAGGGTAGGACCTCATTCTCAGTGCAAAAGCACCATCAGCTAAAAATATGTATGGCAGATTAATATCCGATCCGGGAAGTGGTTTCGGCTGGGGAAAATCCATCTCCTCATTGCAAGTTTTATCCCACAATAACGAATTGTTAATAACACCACTGTTACTAATTCTTCCCTGGCATCCTATGTCTGCATATGTAAATTTATATTGGCTATCTACTAATGCCCAAAGGACAATGCTAAAAGTTTTCTTCTAATTAAAATACTCCGTTCCGCTATGAAACGGACTTTCTATGACTATGTACTTGCCGGACAGTGCACTTATGCAATAGGGAAATTCGCTCCTAAATCCTTTTTCTGTAGGCTGCCATCCTTCTTCTGTTGCTGATATTTGTATGAAAGAAAATAAAGAAAGTGTAACAGCAAGTTTTAATTCTGAGCCCGAAGAAACGGAAGAGAGGAAAATTATTTTTTCCCAATATACGATAATGTTTCAGTAAATATACCTTCTGTACCAATGACGTCTATTCAGATATTTTGTCTTCCCCCTGCTTTTGATATAGCTGAAAAACAAATGCCCACCGCATTTCAACAACTTACAAATGCTTTAAGTCTAAGGCCAAGGGAATTATTGATGACTGCGATTTATATTGTAACCTGTTGTCAAAAAGCTGCGCCAACTGCCAAATAATGAATGGAAAAATTATGATGTAACAAATAGATGGGTTATTTATAAACAGGATCAATCAAAGCTCATCGATACGTCATACACCATCTTCTCAATATTATTCCGAACCACCATCAGCGTCTAGTTTTACTACTTTAAAACGACCTTCATATGTTGCCGCTTATTCGGAGCCTATCCCAAATACTCACCATAGCCTTTCATCAACGCTAACCTCTTTATACTCTCCATCTTCTGATTCCGAACCCATTCTAAACATGGTAATTACACATCAACCAGCTTCATCTATCAAACCCTCGCATTTGCATTCCATTAGTATCATGATGGATTAAATAATTCAACACGTGTCAGAAAAGACCAACATTATTAACGAGGTGTTATTAAAAACATACGTAGATTTAGATTCATTTAAATCATAAATTTAAATATAGGGTTCATAATTTAAGTAATAAATATCACAAAACTTAATACATGGCACAGATTTTATCTGATTGTTATTAAAGTTATATAAATGAAAATGACTAAAGATTTCGTTTCACTGACTTACCTTTATTTCATCGTTTAGAACTTCATTAAGAGCTCGATAAACTTCACGAACGATTCTTGATATAACTGGAGTGGACACTTTAAACAAGTAGTGAAGGTCCCTGAAAGAATCACCAGATGCTAAAAATCGTAATGTTATGGCAAGACGATATTTAGATGGTATAGCTTCTCTGACGTCTGTATCTTGCTTGGAAATCTTGGAAATTGTGTTCAGAAATTCGAAGTCAGCATAGCCTGTACCAAAAAAGTTATCGGACGCTCCAGATGGTTCATACAAAATTTCATTAAATTTTATTTCTCTAATGTCTATTGGCTCGGCTTGTTAACTGAAATAGTTCTTTATTCTTATATACTTTTATTATTTAATTAATTAGAAAAAAGCTTTTTTGATAGTAGCATTAAAGCTATTGACGTCAGTATTAATGAATAAACATGTATTGTTATCAACTATATTTTGACATTTTTGAGTGAAATTAAACAAGATCTACCGAAGTTAAAAGAACTTAATTATATTATTATTAAGATGCAAGATGTTACTGTGATAATTTGCGGTGAAAACAGTTTAAAAAAAGGAGATAACATCAAATAAGAGTGCCGAGTATACCGAGGTGTACCGAGTTATCCCCGTGAAGAAATTAATAAGCCTCGTCCAGTAACCGGTCTGAATGATTTTGACAAAAATATTATTGTACAAATAGTTTCATCGCTTTACTCTATTAGTAAACATATCTTAGTGAAAAAATTTGAAATATCAATGGAACGTACTGAGGCTTTTTAGTGTGTAAAAACCTCAATGAATAAAATTTTGAAACAGCTGGATTAGAAGTAAGAAACAACTCCGGACGGAAGAAGCAGTTGATGGAGAGCCGTGATATTTTTGTGCTACCGTATCTTCGCCCTCTTTTAACTCCTTCAACTTCCCTAAAAACTTGAATCGAGCACAAAAAATATGACAATTTATCTTCACGAAACTTAGAGTCATTATAATTCACTTAAAAGAGCCTGGCTTGATGAAAACAAGTTTAAATAAAAATAATGGAAAGGGAAGCAGACTTATAGTTTGTCACGCAGGTTTTACACTCAAATGTCATAATTAATAACAAACATGGCTTTGCAATAAAATCCTTACTGAGTAGACAGAGAAAACAAATTTGATAAAATATTTTTGCTACATTTTGCCTTTTATTTTTGTTTTAAGACTGTATATTTTTTAATTTCATGAAATTATTTTCTTGATTCATTATAGTTCTTGATTTTAATAATAAAATTCAATTAATTTATTCCATTATTTTTTGTTTCAAGCTGAAATTTTTATTTTATAAAATTATTTTATTTTCATTGGTTCTTGACACGTGTACAAATTTTAATTATTGAACATGAGTGTCAAAATTTAATTTAAAAATTCCATTATTGTCTTAGTGTCCGTTTTGAGAGCCACAATTTTTTTTTATACAATTATTGTTTTTTCATCAGAAATACATATAATTGCCAAATTTCAACATGATACACCAATTAAAAGTGCGTGAAAATTAGTTTTCGCAGATTCCCTTGTGGTAAATTCACATGTTGCCAAGTCTTACCAAGCGTCAAGTTTATACAAATAGTAGGCTCGCATTTGGAAGACTATTGCCTTTGGTTTGTAATATTTTCATTTGAAATATATACAAAATATAACGAGTAATTTATTGTATACTGGTATTAGATTTCAGGTTACCGTTAATCTTATGATGTAGTTACAGTATGCTATGTTTTGTTGCAGACAATTTATGGAAATTGAATTCAATGAAACTTTATATGAACCATCTGGAGAGTTCGATAACTTTTGTGGTATGGGATATGCTGATTTCGAATTTTTGCAAACACAATTTCACCCAAGATTTCCAAACAAGAATCAGACGTCAGAGAAGCTATACCAGCTAAATATCGTCTTGCCATAACATTACGATTTTTAGCATCTGGTGATTTTTTCAGGGACCTTCACTACTTGTTTAGAGTGTCCATCCCAGTTATATCAAGACTTGTCCAGGCTCAGATTCAAAAATTATTTATTCGCGTCATATAATATGGAGATAGTAGCTTCATAGAACGCATTGTGCAGGACAGAATAGAAGGCACTAGACCACGTGGGAGGTCGTCGATGCGGTGGACAGACAAGATCAAGTCTGCTGTAGGGGATCTCCTGTATGAGTGAAACAGGGCGACGACAAATAGGGGGCAGAGATAAAGGGGCATCATGAAGCGAGTAACAGCGGCCATTCATAACTACATGCTGACCACGACCACTCTTTCAAGAGTGAAACGACGAAGAAGAGGAAGAATATTTACGGTTTTATCCATTATTGCCCCGATCTGGACACTCTCTTTTTCAATATTGTGTTCGAAAAATTGTAAAAACCTTAAAAATTATTTCATATGAATAAGGTGACACAAATTTTAAACGAATAAGTTTATATTTAGGATTACAAAAAAGCATGTTAAACCAAATGAAAACAGAATTAAAGCAGTCGTGATAGGGTAGTCAAATACGCTCTCCCAAAAACAAGCACCGAAATGAGATTATTTTCGGGCCTTCGAAAATTTATCAAAAACATTGCAGATCTAATGAATCTATTACCTCTTATCTGAAAAATCTAAGAATAATTATTACTATTGAGAAGTACAAACTAACTTTCGAATAATGCACGTGTTATTACAGGTTTACACGAGCCGTGTACTCAATGCTTTGAAACGGATTTACTGACTGTTATTTGGAGTATAAAATGTTTTAAAACATGTCTTTATTAAAAAAAATGTCATGTGTTTAGATTGTTTACTATTAATAAAACTATATTTCGATAAAGAACCTAATATCAAGGTAACATATTGAAGACTTAGTGTACAAGAATACGATTTTAAATTTAAATATAAAAAGGGAACATCAGAACAATAACGCTGATGCACTCTCAAGAATTTATACTAATGCGTTAATAAACGACGATGATGATCATGCAAGTAAATATTGGCAATAACAGGACATATTTGCAAGAATATTTATATGAAGTTACTAAAGCAATAATAGGACTATCTGAATGTAACGACCGGAGAAACGAGTCGAATAATAATAACCAAGAAATAATTAAGTTAAATATTAAAAAAAAAATTTGATTCCAAAAGTTCAGACACTGACAGTATAGTTGCTATACCCTCCATATCTAAAAAAAATATGGTATACTTATGAAATACAGATGTATTTAGAATATGGTAGAGCTTCCTTCGAAATAAATATAACTTATTTTGAAGAAAGTTATCAGTAATATACATAATCAAATTTTACTTCATGCACGGTTTCAAAATAACACACGTGTAACAGATTTTTCTGACATAAAATAAGCATTATTTCAAGCGTATTTACCTACTAAAAATTACCCTTTAATAAGTGAATTTCTAAAATGGTTTATCAGTCAAAATAATAAAAATTATATTTCCTATATGGAAGAACAACATAGGACATTATTTGATGATGTCATTGTAGAAATGTGTTTTTAATATCACTGATCAAGATGAACAGCTTGAGTTAGTATTCAAGTAACGCAAACTAAAACAAATCACGGAACAATTACTTACGATATTTCAAGAATTACTTTTAAGCCCCGTTTTCTAAACATCCAGATTTTATGTGACTGCAGCGGATGAACTTAGCAAGTTAACTAAGATATTTGAAATACCCAATAATAGGTCACAGTAGAAATAATCAAATACATATTTTTTTTTCTATATAGAGCGTACCAATTAAAATTAATTTTAATTCTGGCCCGGAATTCAATACTTGATTAATAAAATTACTTATAAATCTATATAAAGTTGAAATTTACTCTACCCTGATAGAAATATACACATGAGGCAAGACAAAAAAGTTCACGAAATGGGGTTGAAGGAAATTAAAAAAAACGTGGTGCAATTTTTCCTTTTCAAAGTATTCTAATGTAACTTTAATACATTTCTCAGATTTATGTATCAATTTACTTATACTTAAAAGTTAAATTTTGCAGCTTGATATTGTCTGATATTTTACGTAACAGGATTAAAAATGAAAAATGTAATAAACCCTATATTCTACTTTACATATTATATATTTATTGTGTAAAACTCAACAAAGAGGCTAAATTAGTTTTACAGGTTTCATAGAAACGTAATTTATTGCCTAAAGAGTCAACATTTGCAATTTACTTCATAATTTTAACATTTAATTCGTTATAAACGTAAGCTCCTTAATAACAATTTGAAACAGCGTTGAAAATATTATTAACATAATAATATAACCACTAAAACTTAATTTCCAATGACAGATCTTCCAGAAATTATTGTACAAAATAAAGAACTCATATAATGTGATGTAATACTTAAATAGAATATTAAGTCAAAATTTAATCGGAACCGGCTGTGTTTGTTGTGATATTGGAAAAAAGAAAATATATGGTTAGAACCCAAGTTCTTATTTTCAATAAATTAAATGTTCAAGAAACTTAAAAAACGCTTTTCACTTCCGGTTCTATTTCACTGAGTTAGTTCAATGATACCATTTTCTTTGTTGTCGTCAGAACCACACATATCATAATTGTCGAGTTCAGTATCTAGCTTTTGTTTCTGTTTCATTGAATGAGCCTGACAATACAATTTTATTGTGTTGTCATCAGTACCACACACAACTGCCAAGTTTCATGATTATACAAAAATGAAAAGTCCAAACAAGGTTAGGACATATTATTCCGTTATCGAGTTCAAGGTCTAACTTCGAGTTCTATTTCATTGCATTAGCCCGATAGTACCATTTTACTGTATTGTCATCAGATCTATTCACAACCGATTGACAATACAAAATATAAAGCCCAAACACGGGTATGATACGTTGCTCCATTATCGAGTTCAGTGTCTAACTTCCAGTTCTCTTTCATTGAACAGCCCGATGGTACCATTTTATAGTGTTGTCATCAGAACTACACACAACTCCCAAGTTTAGTGATGATATCATAATTAGACGTACATGAAATTTAGTTTAATCTATTCGAATACACAGTTAATTAGTTGTTTTTTTAGTTACAAGTCGACCTAACAAAATCCTGAAAGTACGATTTTAAAGCAACCAAGTGTATGAAGAATTTTGCTAGGAAAATAAGAGTGATGAATTCTGTGGAGTTTTTTAATTAAAATTGATGAGATAAAAATTAATTAAATATCAATTGTAAATGTATTTTAACTTTCGTTAAAAAATAAATTCACAGTTATTAGTCTATATTGATTGTATGAAATGAGCCTTGCATTCCTTGGAGTTCTTTAGACATGGTGGCGCCAGCACCGACCCTTTTGCTCTCATCCGTTCTGTACTGACCGTGCTCCAAGAACCAATCGCGACTTTTAACCATCTGCTCAACTATCTCATCTGCAAATTATTAAATATTTCATTAGAAAACAATCACGGACAATAATTGCTCTTTCAATGAATTAAACTATATGTGAAAAACACTGAAGTTTACACTCCCTGTAGTAAAAATATTTAAATATCGTCATTGCATTAATAAATTATTTTTGTAAATAATTAGACTAAATACTTTGATATTTAAAATAACCCTAATGTCCTAAAAATACAGTGACCTGCTTTAACATTCTTTTGAGTTTTTAAAAACACTTTGTTTTTGTCAATAATTAGGCAAATTGTTCAAGCGCTACTTTGTTTTTGTCAATAATTAGGCCAACTGTTCAAGCGCTACAATAATTAGGCAAATTGTTCAAGCGCTACAAAAGCAATGATTATCATAAACTACGGATGGCTCATATTTTCTTCGCGATAATTGTGAAAATCAACTGATAATATCGGAAGAAATGAAATGCTATGCGTGAGTGGATCTAAAACCAGAACATGACAATTAGGAAGGAATTTAAGACAAGTACAATCCCGCTGATCAAATTTTCCATAAACAATTCTGGGTGTATTTATATATTATTACATGGTATGATTTCCGTTCTATTTATGAATTCCTACTTTGAATCTTTTAGATTTTATCGTAATATTGAATATCACAACTTAATTTGCTTATTAGATTTCCTAAAAAATGACAGTATATCAACCGCACGTTTTAGCTTTCACACCCCCACTCCCACGATTCGGAATCGATCCTTTCTATCCTCATTTCATTAACATTAAAAAGAAACAATTCCATATTCGACTAATATTTCTTCTGTTTCTTAAATTGTGATTCGTTTAGACAAGGATGACAATATTCAATTGTGACGACATTTTTAGTGATACACATATATACTACAAAAATGAAAGAGACTGAAAAATATCCCTACTCTACTGAACTGAGAAACTTATAGCTCGTTCTTGTTAATCAATTTTCATAATTGTTTTATAGCAGGTTAAAAACCTATGATGAAAAAATAATAAACCAATACTTTTACGATATTTCATGACATATTGCAAATTTAGAATTAACCATCTACCAGATGTGTCCACATTAACACGTTTGGGTTACTTTAATGGTCATTCGATTTCTATAAAGATTTCGTTTGTAAAATCAAGCATACATTCATCAATTATTTTGAAGTTACTGACGCAAAATGTCTCTTTTATAAAATAACATGTAAACATAAATTGAAATTTACAAACCCGTCAAGGTTTGGATGGATTTATTCTCTCCTCCAAAATCAGACGGAAGATGGCTTTTGGGAAAAAAATTATAGAGACCCTCATAGTCTCTATGTAAATGCAATCTATTTCCAATTTTTTTACCGAATCCTGCCTTCAAAAGTTTAATTATCACTCCTGCGTAAGATGGGACATTCGTATAATGAATGCTCTTAATTTTCGCCCCATAGCATTCCTGGAAATGAAAAAAATCAATAAGAAAAATAAATCATTAAGTACAGTTATAAAATCCGATTAGCATTCTTTACGTAATATGTATTTTTCAATCAAGAATAACACAGTGAAAAAAATAGAAAAACAGATGAGTATAGAATTTCCATAAAAAACCAAAGCCAGTTACAACTTATGGCTTTTAGCTGCAGCTCAGGGTGTTCTTTCTACCACCTACATAGCATCTGAACTATTCCACTTTCACTATACTTGATAATCGTTCACAACTAGCGATACTTATTTTCAATTTTAATGAAAAATAGAAATCGTTAACAAATCCAAAAACACTTCACAAGTGAAGTTATATATTCCATAATGATTTTCTGTCACATGTTTCTTTTGTTCGCTTAAAAAGTAAAGAAAGGAGAATTATTGAAAAAAATTATTCTTTTTCTACTTTTCAAATTATTCTAGAAGTAGTCATACTATTAACGTGCACCGATATCATTTAAGATTAAAGTTTGTCAAACAAATTATCAATAGTAAAAAACCCCAAGATACAAACTTTTCAAGTTAACTTTTCAAGTGTATTTTATAGTAAATCCTGATCAATTTTGCGAAATTTTGTTAAAATTCCCCTTACATATTATTTTTTAGCTAGGAATGATTTTTGGTATAAAAATATTAATGCAGATTGATTAGCTCTGTCCTCTACCAAACTACATGTCTTCTAAAGAGAGTTGTTTGCAAATCTTTTAAACTACCTCTGCTTTCAATACAAGGAAGTTACCTGAAAGTTTCATGTCCTTTAATGCCAAAACATAAATTGAATAAAAAAACCGATCGCAAATGTCAGGCTTAAGTTGAGTTTTGATTACCTGTGCAATGAAAGGTACAAAATTTCAAGGTAACTTGCATTTTGTATTGGAGTTTGCTGAAGGATTGGTGATAGTAAAATCACTACAAAACGATTATGTCGAGATTTCTGCGATAGGTATATTTCTCCGAAACTCGTGCGGAGAAATATAACAAGGAAAACAAATGCGGAACTTACATGCAGAAGGAAAAAAAAGAAATTGATTAGGGCTGGTGTGAACTGAGTGATGTGGTCGAGTTTAGTTCCTTTCCAATCAACGATAAAATGATCACCTAAGCACAAATCGGAAAAGGAGACATACTCGTGCACCATAAAACAGAATTTCATAGATTCACGCGCGTCAAACTTTGAGAAATCCTCACCTTTATTCCTGAAATAATACTGAAATTAATACACGGCGTCTGTTCACAAAGCATATTGCAAAAATTCATCCATTTTAAAATTTGTCATGAATATTTTTTTATTCAAAAGCAGTCTATAATTATATTTCTATTTATTCTATTGTTTAGTCGTGTATTCATTGCAATAATAAATTATGCTCTCATATGTCTAACACAGTAAATAAAAACCGAATGTGTACGGAATACACTCATGTCGGTTCTTCATATCGTTTAGAACTTTTTTGTACTCGGAGAAGACATACTAAGGTAAACATGATGAAATTCAATAATAATAATAATAAAGCTATCCATTTTGCCTAATAATTAAACATCTAAACGTATCTTTCTTAATGGTAATCTATACAAGTTAATTTTAAATATCATTTTTAAGTATAAGTAGTTCAAAGAAGTTTCATTACATATTGAGAATTAATTAATTTATTAAATAATTAGACCGAAAAGAACAGTTAATTATTTGGGACCTCTCGACGAGTGTAGACCTCTACCATTTTCTCCACTTTTTTCTGTCTTTTGCTTCAAGTATGCAATAATCCTTTATGTCATAACTTTATCTTAAAAACAACCTCTTTAAATTCTATTCAGACGTGAATTAGACAGTAGAGTTCTTGAATTGTATATACACATATAGAATGTGAGGAGTGGAGGGTTTAGGTCTTTCCTCCCCCACGATTAGGAAACATCTTATGGAGATCTCAGCGTTTCACCAGATCTTGTTTTGTAGCAGCATAGAGCTAGTCCGGGGCGGTTTTCAACAATAATGGGAGAATGATCTTTGTTCTGATTTTTTCGAATTTGTCTATTGATATTACAATTTTTTTCGATGGCTTTTCCATTCTTGATTGCCTTGCGATAGAAAGGGTATTAGAGGCTTCAGGCGATTCTAATAAGTTCCTTTTATTTAAGTTACTATTATTTTTGTTGTCCTTTTGGTTCACACATCTTCTCTACTTTCCGGCAATACCACTAATTTGTCGTATTTGAGATATACCTTTGTCCCTTTGTTAAGTTCCGTTGAAAGTTGCTCCGCTACTCTTTTACGCTCTTAGAGTACTTCTGAAGGAAAATCTTTCTTGATGTAGTAAGGAACTCTAGTGTTTTCTTATGTTTTAAAAGCTAAATTTTTATTCAAATTGTGATCAAGGTTATTATAACGGACCTTATATTTCCTCCTTGTTTCTTTCTTAGGCGTTTAACATGTTCGAAATTCCACTCATTAACATTTATTTTCAGAAGTAATTTCTTTCAGTTTTTTCTACTCCAAAGAAAATCAGGTTTTTCGTCCTCGAAAACCTTTCTAGTTCTTGTATGGGCTGCCCTTGATTTTTGACAGTTTTTTTCTATAATGCTGTATTTGGATTTCAAATTTATGACTTTCTCATCATTTATTTGTTTTGGTATAATTTGTTTCATGTCTCATATTTCATTGTTTTATGTCTCATATTTCATTGTTTATGTTTCATGTCTCATATTTATTTGCATTGGTATAATTTGTTTCATGTCTCATATTTCATTTGTTTTTCAAATTTTTGTTGTAAATTTTTAATTAGTGCTATTAATTCTTCTATGTCTGTTTGATATTTCTCAACTGTTTTTTTGTATTGATTTGTAATGATATTTACTACCCTCTATTAGTGAGTAGAATCATCAGGCGTAATAGTACAAATTCAGTCTTTGGGCTGTGACCTAGATATCGTAGTTTCAGTAGTAGTAACACTATTCGCCGCTAGATGGCGCCGATATTAATGTTGATTACATTGATTTTTAGATTATGACGATTACATTTTTTCCGGTGTTAATTTCTTTCGACTTTGCAAAAATATGTTCACAGTAGGTAGGATTCGTTATTTTCATATCACAAAGATCACGAAGATGACAAATTCAATGGCAAAATTCACTTAACGTGAATACTATTATTATTCGATTTTTAACACTATATCATGAGTTTCTGTTGCTATTTCAGTTTATTACGATGTACCTTGTTGCACAGACACTTTTTACATAATTTTGAAAAGAAGTTTGAAGATTTAATACTTTTAAAAATGAAAAACAATTACTAACGTTAAATAGTTCGAAAAATATTATGTACCTTTAAATTTTCAAACTTTTACGTACCGAACCTTTATTTTATGTACATACGTACCGAAATATGCACGAAACCGGCGCTATGTGAATCCCACTCAGAATGTGTGGATTTTTTTTAAAATGTGGTGCTTCGTTTTTACTCTTTCTTTTTTATCTCCTCGCTTTCAAGTCATTCACCATAATCTTTGATTATGAACTGTCTAAATAGATACCGTTATCCACTTGTTTTAAAAGTATTTCACCAATTATTACACATCGTTTTACTTTTACTTTCCCAAATTCGTCATACCGCATTGATCATAATTGATGCTGAAATCTTCCATTGAGCTTCTTATTGTTAAAGTCATTATTACCTCTTTCATACTTTATATTTTTCATTTCATATCCACTTCCCCATGCAGTGACCATTTCTATCCAAGTCTAAGCATAAAAATGTAAGTGGATTTAAATCTGATTATGGTGATGGCTATATAATACTTTTTCCAAATTCCTGCTACTTGCTCTTACCCCGAGAAAATTGGAACGATTACAATTTGATTTAAACATTTCTGTATCTATCTTTTTTCATTATCCATATTTTTAATTAACTTATCTTTGTTACTATACAATTCATAATAAAACTTCCCTCATACTTGTCTACAATGTTTTTCCTTCGAAATATAACGCATATTTTTGAAATAATACCGTTAAAACTTGGATTCGTCAATTTAAAGGATTCGTTTAAAATAGTTCCAACCAATAAAACAAGTTTAGTTTCTTTCCTTCATTTTGTACCCGAAATTGTGTTTTTGTAGTAAACAAGTACAACTAAATTCTTACAGCGTATTCAACTTTATAGTATGATTGGAGAAAAGTGTTTAGAGGGATTTATATATATTTACCCATTTTATTACATTATATTTTTCCTACTGTATTCTAATTATTATATAAACATAGATTGGTTATATAATTATACACACAATCACAAATCTCTCTTAACATCGTATTAGTTATATATATATATATATATATATATATATATATATATATATATATGTATATATATATATATATATACATATATATATATATATATATATATATTTATATATATATATATATATATATAAATATATATATATATATATATACACAAATATATCAGGAACTATTTTAAGGCATTGCCGCTTCTCGCCGAGTCTGACTATTTATACGAAAAATCATTTAATCCGAAATTGTTTTTTTTCTCTTTTTTAATTTTAAAAAATAATTTCCAAAAAATCAAGTAACTAAAAATGATATTTAAGAAATTATGAAAACCATGACAAAACTAATGCAATAGTTAACATGAATAATAAATCTAATGGAAGTTAAAACTAAACTGGCTCGTTCTGGTCACTAAAAATAGCCCTGTGGAACGCCAATGGCCTCCCATGCTATGTCTTAGTAGTAAAAATATTATTACAGATGAACGAAATTGATTAATTACTGATCGGAGATCTGCAATTCTCATAAAAAATAAATTAAACACCATGAGACAAAGCCTTTTAAACCTCTGAAATACAAGCCCCAAGCGTTGTTGTTGAAGATTGCCGGGGACACCTGGTGGTTACTGCTCTGCACTTTCCATCAAAACACGCGCTGAAGAAATAAGATTCTGCTAATTTCTTCGAAACTCTGGGACCAAGATTTATAGCAGGTAGAGATTATAATTCTAAAAACACTCAATGTGATTAACATCTAACAACTCCTAAAGTAAGACAATTACAGGCAGCAAGAAATGATCTTCATTTAGATACAATATCTAGTGGAGAACCAACTTAATGACTCACCAATCTAAGAAAATTCTAGACTTAACAGACTTCGGCATCATAAAGGGAATTTCGACAAACTACTTCTCTTGCTAAGACCTTCAATCTAACAATAGTGTTGCACTAATGGAAGTTTCGCAACAATTTTTACATGCAAAATCTGTAGTAAGGCTATATGGACGCCGAACCAACCGGGATATATTTCGCTTCTGCGTAGAAAACAATGAATTCTGAAATCCCCCTAAAAACAGAATAGAGCATTATGATCGCGGTCGACCATATTAATTAATATATCCAAAGCGCTACCTGGGATGTCACTCCTATTGCTCAGAAGCTTATTGAGCATGACTGCTCGAAATCTGTTCGAGAACTAGTAACTCAAAAAGACAATTTCGTAAAACCTGCCGAACTACCAGATTTACCAGAGACGAAACACTACTCAGTTACCTACTAGCTAATTTTGAAAAGCTGCTGAGTACTGAGAAAAACGAAAGGGTAGAGAACCACCTGCGCAATCTAAATGCTATGGCTACCACTGATTATTCCCTTTGGATAGCAACCAAAAAACTCAAAAGTCTGACTGTTCCTTATCTGCCGATACGTAGAAAGAACGGGTCATGGACTAAAAGTAATCCAGAGAAAAGAGAAACTTTTGCTTCTCATCTAACTGATGTTTTCGTAACAAACCCTAACCAGGACGTACTGAACCCTGATAGTGAAAAAAATCTTATGTTAATTGATAGACTGTTTCAACTCGTCTTTCTAATTGAGAGAGTAAAGACGAGTGAAGTTCGTAAAACAGATAAATATTTAAACCAAAACAAAACCCTTGGATACCATTTAATAACTGCAAAAATATTTCGAGAATTAACTGAAATAGCAGTGCTGTTCCTCCCAAACTTATTTAATTCCATATTCGTGAGATGTATAATCCCACCACAATGGAAGGTAGCCGAAGATAAAATAATACCTGACTATGAATTTGGATTTGTAAAAAAGCATGGCAGTATCGAACGGCCACACAGACTGGTATAAAAATACATAAAGCATTCAAAAACAAAAAACATTTCTGTGTGGCGTTTCTGTATATTTCGCAGGTATTTAACAGAGTTTAGCACGAAAGCTTGAATGTAAAAAAATATTCTCCTGACAAACCATTGTAAATATTTAAAGTAAAATCTTGCAGAGAGATATTTCTATATAAAGCAAGAATTAGACACAACCAAACTTTATAGGACACATGCAGGAGTGCCACAAGGACGCGTGCTTGGTGTATAACTGACGACAATATGCTTCAACTTTACTTAGACATGATCACAGAACGGCTAAATACTTGGCGAATAAGAGCAAACGAGACTGAGTCTATACAGGTGCCATTTGCCATTAAACGCAAAACGTGTCCTCGTGTATCGATTAATAGAGTGCAATTACCCCAAGCAAATAAACCTTGAACTCTATTTGAACAATCGCTTTACCTGGAAAAGCATATATTCACAAAACAACAAGTTGTGCAATAAAGCCTAACCTTGGACTTTATTTGAACAATTGTTTTACCTGGAAAAGCGTATATTCACAAAACGAAAGTACATTTTTCTTAGTTGGATTTCTACTATTACTCTTATTAGCTACCAGATAAAAAATCACAACTGCCGCTGGAAAGTAAACTGTCATTACACAAATGTATCCAAAAACCAACCTGGACTTGTGGGATTCAGCTCTGCAACTCAAATATAGAAATATTGCAGATGTTAGAGTCAAAAATGATAAGGATAATCACTAATACCCCCTAGTACTCAATAAACCCACAGCTGCACTGGGAACTTGAAATTAGAACAGTCAAAGATGAGTTTAAACACTCTATGACGTTGTATAGAAACTAGGTATTTATGGGCATGGCTGTAATAAATTTTACATTCAAAATCTATTTTTTTCCAAAACTTGAGAGACTTTTCTTTTCTCATTTCAAATCCTATTTCAAATAGCGACGATAATAATCCAAGAAACATTTTCAGCCACATTTACAATTTTCGACATCGAGGTGACCTTAAAGAAAATTCGTTAAAAGTGTTCTGCTACGAGGGAAGGATAGGTCAAATCTAATCCATTGCAAACACATTCCTAGCAATATTTTTAAAATAAGTAAAAGAATATCTAAAACCACATTACGTAGTAAATCGGCAATATAATAAAAACACATTACTTGACTACACTAATCCGGGTAAAGTCGTGTAGATGTTGCGGTATTATAGCCACATCAATGTATTCCCGAACAATTTTTAATCTCTCCGAGCAAGGATCGCGGTTTATCATTATCTCAGGCACCAAATTACGTGCCGTTAACAGATTGTCGATTTTCTGTTTTGTTTTTTCCAGACTGAAGCCCGTTCCAAGCAAGAGACGAAAAATTCGCTCGTCCGCTGAAATACAATAAGTTGCTTTAAAATAATTTCTAATTATGTTAAATATAGTCAATAACAGCTTAACAAACTTTTTATGTTTTTAGATTAATAATACACTTGTTTCTTAAAGTTCCAGTTCCTAATTTTAGAATATCAATGGGTTCATAAACAAAGTGTCAAAATTTCTGATACCTATTCCAAGTCCATTGACTTGGTGGATGGTGTTCCACAAGGTATAGTTCTCTCTCTCTCTGCTACCGCTTTCATATTGGTTAATAGTTCTTTCAGATATTTTAAGAGTAAATATCACTAGACGATTTTCAATTTGGACCCCGATAAAATTTCAATCGATGTTAACAACACGAATAAAGGTTTCTCTCTGATCAGTCGGTGGGCTCAAAAAACGGGGCTGCTAATTAGTCCTAAAAAGTCTCAGGCTATCATTGTCAGTAATTAAAGACCAATTTTCAAGCTTTGCCAGTTGAGCTTTCCTTAGCTATCACTAAACCCTACTTCTTTCCTTTACTTAATCCTTTTCTGTATCTGTAAAAATCGTGGCTCTATTTTGATCGATCAAAATGTCAATTGGCAAACTCATATAGCAACGTTAATTAACTAAAGCCGAATGCATTCTTTGAAATTACTCCTATATTTTCATCAATTGTAATTTAAATTTTTTTTTCGGATGCTTCTACTTCCTCTGCTTAATTATGGAAACGGATAGTATCGAGATCTGCCTAAAGATCGCTTAAATTAGTTAGATCCTCTTCAAAATTTATGTTTTGTTTCCGAAAATATGATCACGTTACCAAGTTTAGATCTTGCCTCAAATAGTTGGCGATTCGGAACCTACATAATTTTTATATTCTGTAACTTCTGTTTAGCGCTTTGAATATTCACAGCAGTCCTTCATACATTACTCCTTATACTCGTCACCTTGGGTTACGGTCTGAAAGACTTCTTATTCTCCTTTCCCCAATCATCTCCCACCTTCTATGAAACGTCAATCATAATATATTATAAGAAGTTGTAGAATAAGTATGTAAATGTGCTCATATATGAATACATATATGTGAATGCATATATGCATATGTGCATGTAAATATTTATAATCGCGTTGTTTGTTTTTTTTACATTTAATTTATTAACAGCTTACCGCAATACCATCTCTCTAGTAATATTCTGGTTTCACTCGTAGCAATAAAGTTGTTTGTATAAAATAAATGCATAAATGTTTAATAGTTTTATTAAATTTGAGACCTTAGTTCAAAGCCTGAGAAATTAATCTTACAATGTGACATACGAAAAATAAAAATGTTTTTTACCACATACATATTTTAATAAATAAACGACTTGAGGACATTAAGGTAACATTTTTCATACAATTTACTCACGTGGAGTTACTTTCTCGTAAACTTTCAAACAGCACACAATATAGGTTACTAATAGATTAGCATATCTTCTTAACGGTAGTTGTATAGTTCATTTTTCTTCCTATTTGTCTTACTAAAGTTCTTCAAACTTAATTAAGTACTATACGTAGCGCGACTTTTCTCTCTAAGTAAACAGTATTTATTGAAATTCAGGTAATGCCCATAACATAAATATTTATCTCACACCCAAGTTTTAAGTTCTTTGCGGCACGTAAACAGTTTTAAATTATTTTAAGAATGTGAGAAATGGTTACAAATGTGTTTGCTGTTTACATCTTGCATTATTTGTGTAGAAATTACGAAGGGTAAAGATATTTCCATTTCAGGTCAGACGCGTCTTGCATCTTGACCGACTTACATTGTTTATGAAAAGTCAAATAAAAAAAATTATTGTTACTTCTCTAACAATCCAGTCGATTATTTTCAATTGGTTTAAATTCATTTCTAAATAATGTAAAATTTCCAAAAATCAGCAAATTTTAATTTAATTTGAAAACAGTTTTTATGATCAATTGGTCCAAATTTAAGGTTATTTTAATTTTACACTTTATTATTTTAATATAAACATTAATTAATAGTAATTATATAAAGCGTATACAACATAAAACATTTTTCTCAGCACTTCTTTCTTCTGTGTGCTGTACATTAACAATAAATATATCATTTCATCGACTTACAAAAGGCGCCTTTAGGAAGATGGAGTTGCATTTTGTACCAGTCACGAATATTCGCAATGCTGTCCCTCACCATCTTGTCCTTCACGCCGTACTTGGCAATAACAAGGCCGTAGTCCTCTTCTTTGAGTTGAAAATATTCATTTGTTACCACTAAAGGCTGCATCTATAAATATAATTAAATCGGTTATATCAGCATTAATATGGTAACTGGAGGTACATATATATGCATTACATCGATTCATATTGATTACCTACTAAGCGGAGTACAGAGGAAGTATTATCTGACAATTAGTACCGTTGAATACTGGCGCTGCCGCTGGTATTATTAAATAAATTGATACAAAATAAAATAATTATTTTTCGCTAAGATAAATTTTGGTCCCTTCATATAAACTGCTTTTAGACTGAGAGAAAAATATGTTACATTTTCACTTGAAGTTTATTGACCCCAGAGTACAGTTTTCTTCAATAAACTGTATAAACTATATATATACGTTGAAATTTTCCAAATTATCATTGACAAACGCGTAGTTTGCCCAGCTACTTATTTATGCATTACTTTACAAAACTACCATTCAAAGCAAATTTTCGGAACAACGGAAATGTGTGTGCAAATAACAATGGAGATTTACGATATTATTTTTTTCTGCCAATTTTTATTAATATTCAACACAAAACTGATCTATCGAAAAATTAGCGAAGGCAATATAAGTTTTTAGCTCCATTAATATTAATAGTTATCGAATATAAAGTGAATTTTGTAAGTTACTGTACAAAATGTTAATTGGAAGATTTTGACTCATTTATTAAATATATATGCTTCTAATATAATTTAAAAGCGGCAATTTCTTTTAAACCTTCAAGGTGTTTAATATTATATTACCCAAAAAACAAAACCAACAATAATTCCGATTGGAAATATAATATAACCCAACATTGAGAAATATACTATTCTACAATAATACTAAAATGGCGTTTGTTATAAAAAAAATTGGTCTTATAACTTCTCAAAATTCCTAAAATTAATGGTTACTAGGGTTGTTTTATTCGTATAGAATAATTTTTTTGCAAATTTTTAATTTATTTCAAAATGCCTATCCAAATATTTTGTCTGAATTTTGTTGTAATTAATTAAATTTAAATTTTACCTTCAGCAGGAAGCTTAAAAAAATATTTCAAAGTCCATTCATAAACAATTTTAAAACTTATCCGATTGAATTATGTAGTTTATATTTTTACAACTTTTCTTTTTTTGTATTTTATTGTTAATTTTTTTGTAATTTATATTTTACTTCAACAATATTATAAAGAGTGAAATCAAATAATATTTATAAGGTCTCACAGTGACTGTCTTTCAATTGGAACTCTTTTCAATTGACTTTACCATTTAATTACGTGCCATGTAGACCGTTAATAACGTGCTACATGTACCATTTAATTACGTATACGTAGCTAATTTTAAATAAAGGTTGTAAACGCCCAATAGTTGGAACATTTGCGTAAACAATCAAAGATACGTATTCATTTATATCGTCAATATATCATAGAGCTCGAATTTTCAATACAAATATAGCCAAGGTCGGCAACAAAAAGGAAAAGATATATGTAAACATAAAAGCCAGTCCAAATACAGACAATGTAATTTTTCGTATATTTAGCAATTCACCGCAATATCTGTTTTACCAAACAATGTGTATGTTAAAAATTAAAATTGAAAATTGACCAGAAAATATTAACCTCTGGGCAATTTCTACCTCTAGTTTCGAAAAAAAACACATATAAGGAGTTAATGTATTTAATATAAATATGTAAAATACATATATTGAAGAAATACAATTGATAGTTTCGTAAAATTTATAACTTTGAAATTCGTGGAAGAGCGTGCGAAACATTGAAAAGTTAATTAAACCTAAATTATATTTTCAAGATTTAAAAAACAAGAGTTTATTGTGTAAAAATTTAATTGTGCCATTGTTTTGAAAAATAACTGCAGTCAGAGAAAATTAACTGAAAACAGTAACAAAAGACTAAGGGCATTAACATTTTTGCACAACATTATTATATTGTCATACATGAAAGCGATATTTTCCTGCTTTAAAAACAATTGGATTTTTTTTTAAGTTAAAACAGTAATAGTTCCACTTGTTTTTTTTCGTTTTACATAATTTGCTGGCAACACACTAAAACAGAACACATACCAAAACGGTGTCAAAGTATGTATACCAGAGTCTTCCAAAGAGTAAATAATGTTAAAACTTGATGGAAAATGTCTGCCCTTAAGCACAATTGCCACAACTGAGATCATTCTATTCGCATCCGATTAGCTCAGAATGGACTATTCCGGTAGACAGCCTAAAAGTCTATCCGTTCCTTACATGTCTTTAAAATGTTCGACACAATCCAACATCGCAATTCGGAGTTTCATATTCCCTCTCAATCCTGAAAAAGTTACATCCTATAGAAGTTCCACTCTCCACAATCGACTGCAAGTACTCAACTTTTGCTTGAACGTAGTAGCTAATATGTTTTTAAACATCCACAGAATAGTCCGAACCAAGCACCGAGTGATATCATCTTTTTCCTAAACTAGAACATTACTTAAGCGTCACTCAATATGAAAGTGATGAGGAAGTGAAAGAAACTGCTTCCGATTAATTCAACGACTTGGTGGCAAACAAGAACGCAAGTATAATAAAAATGTGCTATTTTAAGCGTGGTATTTTATTTTGGGGTAACTATATAGGAAGATTATTTAATTTCCTTTTAAATTTAAAATAAGTTTTTAAATAGTCTTATACTTATATATAAATAAATATATATATATATATATATATATATATATATATATATATATATATATATACATACATATGCTTCCTATGTAAAATTTATACCTTACAAAAGATTCCACAGATTTCAATAACAACAGTGTTCAAATATTAGTCTCAGCTGTGCGAATGAAATTGATTGGATATATATTTTAAAAACCTGAAATGATTGCCATGAAACAAAATGGACAATAAAGCAAATAATTTTATATTTGTACACGTAAAGTACGGTACCAAACTAAGCGAAGTAAAATAACAACCTAACACCTGTATAAATTAACACCTTACCATCTGCCGTATAAAATACCGTGAATAAAATCGACATTCGTTTTTATCATTAACCTTTACAATTATGTAAGTTAGAAGGTTAGCTCGTGTATATTTAATAAAACTTATTTTGAATATTTTTCAAGCTAACTAATAACATGATTATTTGTTTGTTCATTTGAACGTTTAACTTGTGGATATCGAAATATCAGGATATTTATGTGAACATTAATTACTCATGCGCCCCGTGAAGTTCCGATCGATTTGGAAGAAAAAACAGCTAAGCACACGTTGGGACAGTTCTGTATTTGTCTGCATCTCTGGAAATTCTCGATGCAAATTAACTAAAATACAATAACAGGTATATTTGAAAAGTCTTATTAAACGCTTTCTTCTTATTAAAACTTTACATAAACTCCTTGGCTATATTATAAATTTGTAAAATCAATTGCACACATTTATGAATTTATAAAATTATGGGCATCATTATGGCAAATGGTTTATGAAGTCTTTATATATATTTTAGATATAATTTTTAATAAATTGTTGTAATTTTATACTTAGTATAGTAGCGCAAATATATATATATATATATATATATATATATATATATATATATATATGTGTGTGTGTGTGTGTGTGTGTATATGTATGTATTTTTTTACATCTTATATTGACTAGTGTTTTCCGCAACATTACAAAATCTTTCCACGTTAATATATACTCAGTCTATCTACACTAATATCTATAAGAAATGAGTACAGTCAAATATAAGTCAAACTAACATTATACTTATGATAAACTGCGGCTTTCTTCCAATGACATGTACCAGTAAGATTACACCAGTACACATAGGACCACACTCAATGAGTACGATAACCGACTAATAAAAGTTTCATTAGCTGACTGAATATGGTTAACCGTATACGATCGCCTAATTCACATATCGGCACAAATCGGCCCGTTTCAAATAGAATGAAAATTAATACGCTCAAAAAATTTGATCTTTTCTTTCTTGTAAAAGGTGAAAGCTTATCTAATAATCGTTTAAAATGTTCATTATCTATTCGAAGGAGATGTGAAAATTCGTATTGCCTTCCAATGTCACTGAATCATCCAAATAAATTACGTCACCTTAACAGATTTCGCCTCTCCCCTCGTGCTTTTTGTCAGTTTATCTTGGCATAACTATTCAATTATACCGCAAATAATCATTGTCCTTTACTGCTGAAACTAATGCTTACAGAAACAGTTGTCTACTGGAACACGTTTCCGACGTTCTGCTTCTCATAATAACGAAAACGACCCGAATAAATTAGACTAGAAAAGAAATTAAAATGTAGAGATTGCAATTTTTTATTACTGTGATAATTTAAAAAAAAATCAAATTAATAATTAAAAATTCAACTACCGCACAAAAAAGTATTAGCATGTTCTTCTTAAACTAAACTTTAAATATTCATATTTATCTCGACCAACCTTTCCCCAACATCCGTGACTCGCATATTCCAGCAAAGCAGACACATAGTGTAATTTATTGCCTTCTTAAGAATAAATTTACTTAATGAGATGATACAAGTGAAGTTAATTGCTTAAAGCTCAGTGAGATGAGCTTTTTATTAAAAGCTTCTTTTATTAGGTTCTACAAGCTTTAAAGTTCTCATAAATAATGTAAACAATGTAAGAGTTATCTTACTCTAAATAATCGGTTTAATTTTGCGATGCCAATCAATGTTTACTTGCATTTAAAAATTTAAAACATAAAATATTATTGGACTGTTAATTACGAATAGAGCTCTTACTAAAAAGTTTCCACTTAAGAAATAAGGATTTCTTGGGATTGAGTTGGATCGTGCTTACTTTGACATAGTATGGGTTAAGTTTATTTTAGATTGAATCGGGTTGTGTTGGGCTGCGTTAGTTTTGATTTGGTTTGTATTGGATTTGCTTTGGGTTGGTGTTCAAAAAAATCGATAAAAAAACAAAAATAAAAAAAACCGTATTTATATTATATTCATTAGGATCGTTAAATCAATTTTTTCCTAAATAACTAAACATTTTCGTAAATAACGTGCCCGTTCCACAGTTTCATTTAATTTATATATATTTTGGTTTTGTCGTGTGTTTTGCATTCTTTTTTATACAAAAAGTTATATTAATCCTCAAATAAATTCAAGAAACACTCAGCCAATTTGCAAACGTCCAATTTAATTCTACGATAAGATTTCAATTAAATGAAAAACCATTTGTTATAAAATTATTTACACCACACTCATACTCGTTTATAAAATAAATTTCCAGGCCGTTTGACAATAAATTGCCTTTAGAATACGTTTGAGATCCGAATGATACTAAGGGCTTAATACGTTTTTCTTTATAATAATGCAAATGTAGACACGATTTCTATACTAAAGATACGATTTCTATACGATTTCTATACTGAAATTAAATTGAAAGTAATAATCCCACTTTTATTCGTCTGCAAAGATTCAATACACTGGCTGTTCAACTGATAAAGATAAGGAAGTAACCGCAATATATAGAAAGGGTAGCGTTTAGGTGGTAAACAATACGAAGAAACATTTCATATGGTCATATATAACTACGCTCACATTTCCTTGCCATATTAAATGTACCATAATATGCTATTATGGAAAATATTAGACCGATAAAAATATATCTGTTTATGTCACATTACGCATACATAAGTATACAATGGACTTGGTAATACAGTATTCAATCCAGAGACAGGATTCAAGATTTTATATTTTTGCGCATTCACAAGCAAGTTAGGAGATGTTTTCAAAACCATAGAACATTGGAACGGATGTGGTATCAATGTAAAAAGCAAATATTTCTCACATCTTTGATTCGCTAATGATACAGTAATTCTGACAAACACACCTTGGGAGTTGGCAGAAATATTGACTGACTTTTGATTGTTCCAGACGAGTGGTCCTCAGTATGAACTTGAACAACAATAACATGTTCAGTCCATAGATAATGCCAATAGCGATAAAAATAACAAATATTAGCATCAAAGTTTTTCATAATATGCCTGAAACAAGGGATTCGACTAGGTAGAAATAACTTCGACAAAAGAACAGTTCGACAGAACTTAACAGTGTTTGGAGAAATTAAATGAAGGGAAATAAAATGGGTTGCCGATTTTGCATTGAAAGGTTATCCCAAGTTGACCTGGATCAGGTCAGGGATCAGGTTTTATATTTGCTTAAATGCCAATGAAAAAGCTATGCTCGGAATATTTATGAAGAAAAAATTCAACACAAAAAGGTCCTACTGAGAGCCGAACTTATCGATATAAGTCTTAATATCAGCAAACTGAAGTATAAACAGGCAGGTCATATTTGCCTAAGAACCGGAAGTTGATGCAGTAGATTAGATCTTAACTATAAATTAAGAACCTCTTTCAGTATGGGATCTCTCGCCAAAAAAAGTGACGACCTCAAAAAGCAATAGGAAGTGGCTGGATGCGAAAGACTTGGGACCATGTATGATGGCACAACTTGAGAAAGACTTGTGTTTTGCAGTAAATATTTGAGCTGAAGATGATGACCATTATCATTTAGATTAAATACCTAATCATTTCAAGAGGCTATATAAATATTAGATGTTTCATTGAAAATTTGACTAACTTCAAACTAGTTTAAAGGTGGAATACAATGTAATAAAATGACTTATCCAATTTACATCAAACTTTCTCTACGTATAATTTATCCTATCCATATTATTGATTTTACATCAAAATAAATTAATATACCAGCAGCAACATCTGCAGACAACTAGTTTAACTGCGTACTCCATGTCTATGACACTCCAAACAAGCGAGCAACACCAACATAAAAACTGTAAACGTCAAATGTTATCGGTGTAAACGGACAGGAAATTATCGTTCACTGTGCCCAAATCATTTTTCTAAGTCAAATAGCAATAAAAACGAAAACCGGAAGCGGACTAACACATTCTCAATTGTATTTTTGAGTGGAAGTTTTAATAAAAGCGACTGTTATGTTGATACGGGTGTAAGTGTTCACTTAACTGCTAACCATGATTGGATTACCGCTAAATATCGTAAAGTTCGACAAGAAATTTTAATGGCAAACCAAGAAACTTTTTCAGCTACGTGTGCTAGCGATGTTAAGATAATTACCTCAGTCAAAGGCAGTGAATTCAATATTAACATGGAAAATGTGGATTGTGTACCGAAATCTCAGTAATCGAATCTTCAGTGAGAAAATTAATAAAAAATGTTAGCAAGGTGTCTTTCACAAGTGACATTTGTCAAATACACAACAAAAATGGTGAATTAGTTGCCACTGCTTCTTTCGTAAATGCGGTTTAAAGTTTAAAAAGTCTGATTGCAGCAGTGACTATATTAAATCACACTTGCCACCGCAGAACAGGGCACGTGAACAGTTGTTGCTTAATTAAAACTAAAAATACAATAGAAGGAATAATTTTTTAATGAAAAAGTTGATATAAGTAAATCTTCTTGCTAGACTTATTGTGAAGGCAAGCTATGTCGGCTACCTTTCAATAATTGTGGTACAAGGAGTACTGAACTGTTAAGTATTATACACAGCGACCTTTGTGGACCAATGGAGGAGACATCACTGGGAGGATCATCCTAATTTCTGTTATTTGTTTATCACTTCAGTCGGATGATTTTATTTATTTTTGGAAGAACAAAAATGGAGCATTTAAATATATTAAAGAATTTAAGGCAATAGCAGAAAACTAAACTGATATAAAAGTAAAAGTGTTTAGGAGTGATAACGGGAAGGAATTTGTAATTCAGTTTTTTGACGAATACTTGAAAGAATGTAGAATAATGCATCAAAAAAGTAATCCCTATAGAACTCAACAAAATATGTTGTTTAAGTATATGAATAGGACCATTTTATAGAAGGCAAAATGTAGGTTGTATGATGCCGAGCTAAGCAAAAAATTTTGGACCAAGTCTTGTAATATGGCTGTGTATTTATTTAATCGTACTGTATCATAAGTTCTAAATGGTATAACACTATAAGAGCTATGGATGGATGTTAAGCCAGATCTAAGCAATTTGAGAATATTCGAATCTCCTGTTATGGCTCACGTTAATAAAGAAAGATGGTCAAAATGGGACAAGAAATCTGCTGAATGTATACTACTTGTATACAGTTAGAAAGCAAATATGCACAAGTAGAGGTGTGATTATTATGGAAAAGCGGATAACCATCATAGAAGTTGCTGAAAAAGTACCTGAAGAGTCTGTCAAGGGATGTGTGGCTGAAGAAATACCTGATGTAACAGAGATTTTACAGGATGTGTTAGGAGCATCACAGATTCAACATTGATGCGAGTCAATGAATGGTGGTTCTTCAAGTTATGTACCAAGTTACTATGAGGATTGTTTGGAAGGTTAAGATAATGTAAACAAGATAGTTCGACCTATCACAGAACATCGTCCACCAAACACATATGGTTTTGGAGGTGTTTATTACTCAGATAATAGTATAGATAGTGATACTGAACTAACACTAAAACAACCTTTAGAAGGGCCTGAGAAAAACTAATGGTTACGGGCAGTGCGAGAAGAGTTGAAAAGCTTTGAGGATAACAGTGCTTGGGAAGTAGTCAACGTTCATAATGATTCTACTATTGTGCAGGGTAGGTAAGTGCTTCAAAAAATTCAGATCGGACAATAAAGTCCTTTTTCGAGTAAGGTTGGTGGCGAGAACCCAACAACTTGGGATGGACTTTGAAAAAACTTTCTCATTCTCAATCTGTGTCATTGCATGGGGTAGTAAAAAGCAAAAAATGTTTCTTTGTGTAAGACAGAGGCCGAGTATACAGGAATATCAGAACGTTGTAACGAAGCCGTTTATTTAAAAAAGAAATACAGAATGAAATTATTGGTGATTCACATTGTATTGTAATTTTTAACGATAATCAAAGTGCACAGAGGTTATTACATAACCCTGTATTTCATAATAGGTCCAAACGTGTTGACATCCGATGTCACTTTAGTAGAGAAGGTATTAATATTAAAATTGTTAAAATTAATAATGTTATTATTAATAACATCTGATATGCCTGCAGACGTACTTACAATGTCTTACAATGTCTTGTGTATAACATTATAGATTTTTGGAGTTAATGGGCGTGGAACAAAAATAATATGGTTCGGTTTATTTTAATATGGTAGGGGTATTACTTTTATATCAATATAACTTAATATACCTGTAGCAACATCTGTAGACAACTACTTTAACTGTGTACTCTATGTCTATGACGTTTATGTTAGCTATTGTTTATTAATTGTCAGTCTCTTGGAAAAACTATAAGCGTACATTTCAATTAATTCTATAAACACATGTGGACATGGTGTGTAGTTTTATGGTCTCTTTTCATAACATTTTTTTTAAAATATGGGTAATAAGAAATAACCATTTATATGAATGAGTTGAACTTTGCTGGGTGCATTTTCGAGTTAAACTTTAAAGACATTATAGTTGTTTTTAAAATAACGTAGATATATATTCAGAAAAATGTACAAAAAGTTCAGCGATGTGCATTTTCGGTTGAAAAATCGAAACGCGGAAAGATTTTTGAGTTTAAAAATCTAAACTGTCGCAACTACGGGGAAAACGTCTTGGAAAGAATGATACACGACAATTAAATCTACTTAATCTGAAAACAATTCCAATACATACACGTATAATATTAGAGGTTATTTGTTATAAGCCTTCCCTGCAGTTTTATACTCGAGTAAATCACAAAAATAATAACTAAACCTTTCACAATACCATCAACAAAGTAAATGTAAATAAAATTCATGTAAAAAACCCAGTCATAGTCACTTTTTTTCAGGCTAAGTTGAGATGGGTAAATAGCATACAAATAATATGCTATTTACTAAATTCTTTATCAAGATTCTGATTACCTTTTTTAATAACGTAATTCGGCATTCAGTAATATAAAATATTTCATGGAAAAGTTCCTAGAATTGAAACCCAAAGTATAAAAACAAATAGCTCCATAAACGATATGCGAGAATCTAAATTTCGCATTGAAACAACTATATTTATGAACACGCCTTCTGAAGGAATAGGGATATCAGAAGGTTTTTTTATTATTAAAAAAAATGTAGATATGTTTGCTTTATGAAACCACATAGCGATGTGCGTATACAGTGTAACCACATTTTCTTTGTTTCAAATTTGAATAAAAATTCAAATGTGTTTGATATCGTCTAACAAAATCAACAAAGAATAAAAAGCAATTGCACAACGTATAGGAATTGTTTAAATTTCCTAAAATTATCGAAAGTGTCAAGTCTACAAATTATATAATTTTTAAATAACTATATTTTTTGGCCTTCGTAATCGCTCTGCAGAGTTCTCTTTATATAATTTAACGAATAAATCCTATGATAAATCTTAATCGCTAAATCTTATCTGAATGTTACTGAGTTGACAGCACAATAAATTTTATAAAATATGGCTGAACGATGACCAGGTATGTTTTAGTAATTTGGGGTATTTCTGCAGCCGTTTTTTTAATGAGTTTTTTTTTTAATTTCGATTTATTTTAATACGATATAAGAAAAAGTCGTGCTCCAATAATATGTTTAAGTAAATGCTACAGATGAAATAATACAAAAGATAAATGCTCTAATTAAGTACTTTTTGTAAATATACTATAAGTGATTTAAAAATTTGTCATATTTGTCTGTGTTGGTCCATCATAAATAGTAAGAGTCAGTATTTTAAGAAAAAAAACTGACAATTGCCTTTTTATGCCTTTACTAGTCCCACAATCTGGCACGGCGTAGTTCTTTTACCAAATACGTATTGTTCTTTCACTGGTATACCTTCGTAATACTTATAAACTTTTCTTGCTTTTTTAGTATCTTATCTTAATTTCAATAAAACACTTCAATTAATTGATTAAATTTCAATCAACTGATAGTGTTTGTGATGTGAAGTATTCGACACCCAAAAAAGGTAGGAGATATTTAACATAAAGATTTAATTTTAAAGAGCACACAAATAATTGACTAAAAATCTTAAATCTTAAGACCATTTAATGCACATATATTTTGTTGACTGCTTAAGACGACTTAAAGTTGATAATTTTTTCCATCAATATAATTTTTAATAATAAATAATTTTTGGTGGAATGACTTCACAAGTAAAAACATTGCCGCATTTGGAACTATGATGACGGATTTATCATATATGAAACACCTTTACAGTCAGAAAATTAACTAATATACGTTTAGATCTGATAGCATCATTGCACCAACTTTTTCGAGAATACTGCTCGAAATTTTATAATTGTAAGTGAAGACTGTTACAAAAAAAATATTACAAATTCTTTGACCCAAACCTTATGATTTTGATCTGAAAAATATGTGGTTTCAACGAGAGGGTGCAATATGCCATGCAGCCTGTGCAACAATTAATTTATTGAAAGGTAAGTTTCTAGATAGTGTGATTTCTTGTTTTGGTTATTTTAAATGGCCATTAATTTCATGTGACCAAATTTTATCGAACTTTTTCTCTGGGGTCATATTAAGTCGTTAGTTTACTAAAATAATGATTTAGTAATATAATATGATAATAGTTTACTCAAACATAGTTTACTCAAACAATCATTAATTTACTCAAAACTTAAAATGATCTGAAAAACACCATTACTTGTGTCATTGGTGAAATTGGTGTCGGTTTACATGATGTTGTTTCTAAATCATAATATACAATGTATATATATATATATATATATATATATATATATATATATATATATATATATATTTAGTTCTTTCGCCAGTTCATCGAACGGCTTTCTATAATTTTTCATCTGTCTGCAGGATTTCAACATAAATGCTGCAGATAAGTCTCAATTTACATACAACATGATTGATTTTCTCAATGTATAATACACAAATGTAAACTAGAGGAGTTTGTTTTCTGAAGCACCACGCCGATTGGAAAATCATTTTCACTAATGTCGCTATGACAAAGATTGGATTCGAAAACTTTGCGGGCAGTTGGGTGGATTTATTGCACGCCAGCTGGAACTATTAGGCGTCTCCGTCGCTGCCGTAGCTGAATAACGTACTGAGAACTTAATCTGATTTAATGTAATAGAGGATCTTCAAGCAACAAGTAGTGAATCATTAAAATTATTTAGTTACTGATATGGCTTCGTTGACAACTTGAAATGTTATATAAATGATAACATTATTAGGCTGGAATCGACTACAGCCATAAATAACATGCGTAACTACGGGAATTATTTCATCATCACACATGATAAGCACTGCATTACAATGATATCACCGACTAACAAACAAATTACAATACGGTGGTAAAATCTTAAAAAGTATATTTGCGTTTTTTTACTATGATTTAGCTACTTGTTTTAGTTGTTTAGTGTTTGGGTACATAAATATTTGTTAAATTTATTTATAATATTTAGGAGAATATTGGTCGCCTTTATTAAATGAAATAAAACGACAAATACTGATTCTTAAGATAAGATTGAGTTTAGACTCCAACAAAAACACCGTACTAGACACCGTACTTTACTGCCGTTTCTTTATTGACTCAAAATATTTATTTTATTCCATTTTTCTCTTATTTGCTATAGCCTTATTGAAGTTTGCATTAAATTATTGCCTGTGTGCGTAACAATAACGTTCACTACTTTAAAGGTGCGTCAATTTTATTTGTACGATCCAAATAAATGGCCCTTGGAAATGTTTACGTGAATAATATAAAAATAACGAAATACATCATCTGTGGCTTATATTACATGATTTGTTTTCTTTATATTGTGTTCCTAACTATGCATCGATTGTCCTTTTATTATTTTTGTAGAAGAAAAGCAAGTATTAATAACGTTTTAGATAAAATCATATTAAGTTGAATTAGATGTTTTGCTTTGTTATTTATTATAATGCAGAGAAAAATATGTAAATAAATGCTTTTATTAATGAGTAATAACAATATTTTAGTCATCCGTACTCAGAACATATAATATGTTTTTGTTTTCAACTTAACCTTCACCACAAACAATGTGAGAAGGAATGCATTTTATAGCAGCTTTTCATTTATTTTTTATCCAATATCCAACTCGCTATTGAAGTTCGGTAAAATTTAAGTATTTTTACCATTTAGAAAACAAAATCGTGTAATATTACGATATTTTGCTCTAAAATTGTGGTAATAATTAAAGAATTTATATGAAAAGTGTATTAAAAAAATTGGAGTCAGTCGTGAATATTTTATTACAAAAGAATTACTTTAAAAGTATTACTAACAATGAATATCTTTATTTTTTTATTGCTGAAATATTATTTACTATTTTTACTTTAAATTTATAATTATTTATTACACACTCAACAAACATATAAACAAAAATGTTAATAACAAAAATTAAACAAGAGAAAAATAAAAATGTACAAAGTATTAAAACAGTTTTCGTTATGATGTGAGATATTTATTTAGTGACAAAAATTTTTCAAATCATAATTTCATAGATCCTCTTTACTACATTCAAATTTCATTTTTTTGAATTGATGTACAGTGAAATTTTCATTGTTGCTAAAATTAATTTTTTCCTAATTATTCATTATTGATTAAAAAAATCATGGACTAAAAATTGAATAACATTTGGAAGATTTGTGGAATTGAAAGTTTTTGTTCATATTAAGTACGATAAAAGTCATCTTTTTATTTTTTTTTTTTGGATATTATTCATAATTTATTTAACTCTTTCTCTTATTATTAATATTCACATTTATATATTTGTTAAATTTGTAGTACATAATTACAAATTTAAAGTGAAAATATTAAAAAAAAAATTACAGTACAAAAAATGGAGGTATTGTTTTAAGTAATTTGTATTTATACAAACAGTTTTTAATAATAAAATATTAGTAACTGAGGTCAATTTTTTTAAATATGTCGTGTTTTATGTCATTAAATAATCATAAAATTCACATTTTTACTAAACTACACTACTTCCAAAAGTAAACATGGCAATACACGAGTACGTAAGTAAACATTACCTATGACAATATTTAACAGGAGCCTTTAAATATATCCATTTCTGCTACAGCGAGCGCTGCGGTCGACTTCGTTACCCCCACTGTGTAGTTCACACACGGCCAATACTTCATTATAATGGCGACCCACATATGACATTTCGAAATTTAATTTGTTTTCTATTGAAAAGGAACAAAATCAAAAATGTTTAGATTTCTCTTCATTCCCGAGATGACAGATATTTACATTTATATACGTAAACATTGAGAAAAACTCTTCATTCTTTGCTTATTTTCCTCGTGTCAACTTAACCGACCGCTATAAAAGAAAAACTTTTCAAATCAACGACTTTTATTAAAATCTTTGCTTTTGAGGTATACAGGGACCTTAAAAACCATTCCAGGTATGCATTAAAGTTATATTTTTGAGGTGAAATGAAACAAAATGGTAACTTAACATCTTCATGGTGAAGTATGGACAACATCGGCAACCCATCAATGAATTTGCTTGGTGTAATTTTTAAACTAAATAAAAATGAAACTATCCCAGGGTGCAATCAATATAACACGAAGGGTTAAGAACTGTGGCTTTGTTCGCGTGGATTTTAAATTTGATCTAGTAGTGTTATCAAATCGCGTAAGAATCTTAAAATATGAAAAGCATTACCCATCGCATCTTATAAGTAATAATATAGAGATGTAATTATATTAATGTATACAATATTGGATTTGTAATATTATTAATTAATATGCTTAACCAAATTAAGTATACTTCGAAAAGCTTTGTTTTCATCCCCAGTTACATTTATAAGGTACCACCCCGAGTATTATCTTTTTTCATAATTCCACTATTTTGTTGTTCATAAAAGAAAACTACTACCCAAATTTTATAACACTTGTAAATAATTAAGCGTACAAAGTAATTCTGTTAAACTATTTACAAATATTAATATTCAAAATGTAAATATATTGCAACGTGTTATATACTACATCTCTTGTAGGCGTATAAACATGATGCATATTTAAACAATTATAAAATATATAATAATCTCTATGGTTATCCTACAGGCTTCTAGTCGGATTTTACCAAACCGGTTTTTTTCACTATATCTTTCGTAGACTCAAAAACTTGGGGAATATTTCAGAAACTACGCCGTATGTTATATAAATATCTTTAGTTTCCCTTAAATTTTGGTATAAAAATCTAAAAACCCATATATTCTCATAATTTCGGGTAGAATATTTGCATATTTTTTTGTAACTTTACCCATAAGGTTTAATACCTAAAATTTAAAAAAAAATTAATTTTAGGATATATATATATATATATATACATGTGTGTGTATATATACATACATATATATATATATATATATATATATATATATATATATATATATTAATATTTTAACTAACTTTTTCAAACGAGATCCCATACTATATACGGATTTTAAAAAAATCCAGTGCGTAATTTATCTTCAAAGTTTCTCCAAATGGATACTTCTGATTTTCAGATATTGCGTTATATGCAGGTTAATATATTTTATTACAGTTTGAAATTTTAATTTTCTACATCAAGCGGTTTTTGCAAAAAACGGCAATTACGCTTTGTTCAATTTTTCCTTTTAATATACAAAACTCTAAAAATATGTCAGAGGAAAATAGAAAAGACATAAACCAACTTTACATATCCTCTTGGCCTTACGCCCAAGAATGGCGCATTATATGCAAACCATGTAAATCTATTAAACAAAGTACCAGATAGGCAAAATGATCGCGAACAAAAATCACCCACGTCGAACATAGTACTATTGCGGAAAGAATATCAGCCCATAAACAAGATACACAATACTCGAATCTGACTATAACACTCACATTCGATGTTATTAATGGAAATTGTATAAAATATAATTAAAAATGTAATGTAATGAATAAAATTTAGAATGTAATTGATTTTCTTATTTAAATTTTTCCAATTAAAATCATGTCAAATATAAAATATAGAAACAAAAGACTTACAGCGAAATATGATAACAGTAAATTATATTTCCTCCTGTTTTTTCGTAGTTCCGATGCATAAATTTCCTTCCATAACGAACTCTGTCAATTATCAAAGCACAAATAGGGGAAGGTAGCTCAATTTCAACAGATACCCTGCACAAAATGTAAAGTGTTTGTACATTGATACGAGGGGAAGGCAACTCAAATTGAAAAGGTACCCTGTCCAAAACGTGAAGTGTCTGTACATTAATACGTGAGTTATTAATGTAGTTATGTTTATATGTCGAGAGTATATGAGCCTCAATGAATTTCAATTAGTCCTACACTCTAGCGTTGCGGTCGCGTAAGATGAGAATGAAATAGAATCAAATTTATTTGATTGTGATATAAAAATTACGTTGAATATTATTTGATTCATTAAAAACCTTTATTGTTTAAACGTGTATAATATCAGGATATAATCTTATAATTATGAAAAGACCATATTTTTTGTTGCGTAAAACAAGAAACTTGATTTTTTACAGTAATATAAAGCAATAGGCTGGTTTCGTTTTTTTGTTATTTTGAAAGATGGATCTCTAGAAGAAAAAGTTTTGTGTTAAAATTCTATTTCCTTAAAAGAAATTTCGATTTTACAAGCGTTTTTTAAATATTTTTAGAGAGCAAGAAAATATTGAGGTTGCAAATTTTTGATTCTCAAAAAATTAGAAAGTTAACGTTACTGTTGAATGCCAATATATAACTATAGCGATCTTAAGGCGGATTGATTGTACATTGATATGTTTCATTCCGATTATTTTTCCAACAAGTTTACTCCCTACATCATTACAATTAATATATTAGTGTCAGATAAGACAAATCGCAAGCATAACTTGTGGAGATAAATGGGTAGAAAAAGCACAAAATCGAGAGATATAATATAGAATGAAGGAGGTCTACATTCTCATCTTCTTCATACATCTGTGGTAAAATATGGCTAAGAAAAAAAAAGACAGAAACCATATTACTTCACCACATCGTGAATTCGTTTATGAAATATAATCTTTCTGGGTGATCTGACATAACATCGTCACTATGCTTTTTGTACTTTTACTAAAAAACGAACCAAATATAAACTAAAACAAGACACGAAAATACAAATTATTCAATAGTTTGGAATATGGAATTTGTTATGTGGCATTCAATATGATATTGACAATCCGTAAGCACCTATTTCAGTATGTACAAGAATTTAATGCGTGGAAGGTTTATTATAAAATGATTTATGCGAAGGTTGTAAATCAAATGTACTCAAATATGTAACTAATAATAAGTCATATAGAGACTATGTCATTCAATAAAATCCATATATTTGAAGTAACGATGTGAGCCATCCACTCCCATCATCATTCTGTGTTCCTAGTACATGTGAAAAAGAAACTGAAACGAGTCAATACAACTGAATAACTGTTCGATATTTACAAAAAAAAGTAAACAACAGTTTTTTGTCATGTACATATGTTCCATTCCATTGATATAGACGATATATAATGTTTGTGAGTACACTCAGAAGCTGAAGAAGAAGAAATTAGAAAAACGTAAACAGATTAATCAGATACAATCTGCATTTAAGCACATTTTATTTTCTGGAAAAAAATAGATTTGAATACCATAAAACGAAAAACATTACTTAAAATTATTTTGAAAATCTGCCTGAATTATAAGTATAAATTGAGTTTTCATAATTCTAATAATTAATGTCAAAGGAGACAGCAAAGCCAACATGGCTTTGCTACCAACCGCTCATCGCTGTCATGAATGGGAAATGAACATAAAATAAACGAGACCTAATTCTATTTTTCTTTCTTTTTTCCTCTCCCTGTCTCTCCCTCTCCCTCTTTCTTTTTCTTTTACACTCCAAATTATGTCACTCTCAACTGCAATTTAACTTGCTGATAAATATTTGTCAAAGACATAGAAAAAGATAATACACACACAAAAATAAATCTCTGATTGACATGTTAAATTAATCTACTAATCTTCTGAATTACATTAATTTAGAAGTCGGTGCCAAACAATACAATGTTTTAAATTTGGTTATCACCTTTGTTTTCCATTGAGAGGACTTCACAGCATATGGTGTAAGCAAAGTTTTCATTTTTATGACAGTTAACCCAATTTTTCCACGTTCGTTACCCCAATTTTTCCACGCTAGATTTTCGCACGCTTTTAGTATAATGACGTTGGAATTGTGTAATAACAATTTGATTGATATTCTATCATAATCTAAAATATTTTATTCATGTGATTCAAGTAGTACAAGAACATGTTTCATTTTCGAGTTTTAATTTTGACTTAATTAAGAAAAAATAACTTATGAAGCTGAAAATTTCTAACTGCAGATTATTTACCTAAAAAATCAATATTTTCATTTTTCAAAAAAAAATCAAGCCACTTACAAAACCTGTGTCCATTTTGTTTGGTTACAAGGTACTTTGAATTAATAAAATAACTAATAATCAATTTTAAGAATGTGTGAACTGTCTCTTTTTTTTTAAAGAGAATAATTTATTTCCAACACTGGGTTATACTTGATAAAGAGAAAAAGTAACTTCTCAAACTGTTTTTCCGTTGCGTGTATTAAATCTGCGATACAACAAGTATGGTAGCAAAAGTATTTAAGAACAATGGCTATATTTGCGACCAAAGCCTCTCTGCCTTAACTCGCTTTACTTATATTGTCTCTTATAATTCCACATCTCAAAATAATCATTCATTTATTTCTGTCAAAAATTTTGAATCATCCAACATATGCTTATGAATGGAATTTAATTACATCGTGCTGTCTCAACAAATAATTTTAAGTTGTAACATCGACTTAGCAAAATCTACAACTATAACTTAAAAAATATTTATTTTTTAATACAGATACACTAAATACCTTTGAAAAATCACAAGCATTACTGAATTGCGCAATGAAATGAAAACTTTGGGAAAACTATTTGAACTAATTGAAATTGTAAAAACTTTTGGGAATTACACAAACTAATTAAATTTTCTGCATTCAAATATAAAAAAATTAAATTCTTTCAATCAATTTAATTTTTTTATATTTGAATGCACCTACAATGCTATCGAATTGTATTTAGACTTTCCAAGTGCGAATCAGACGTCCGGGCTGCTTTCGGTCACTTGACAAATTGCACACGCTTACAGATAGGATAACCATTAGTTGCAGTCCCCACTCTCGAGTTCGTTTTTATACGACCCCAATAATACTTACAAACATAATCAGGAGAAACGAAAAAATATTTATCTGAAGCAAATACTACAGTGAGTTAAAAGGTAAAGTCAGTTTCGTTTCAAAATATAAATATATAAATTATTAACCTGGAAGAACACAGAAAAATTAAATTTCAAAATGGAATTTAAAAAAGTATAAATCGATGATCTCCTGAAATGGCTTACCAATTTTCTTCAAACCAAACGCGACTCTGATCTAAACGGAGACTTTTTTACAAAATTGAAGAGCTGATAAAATGTCAACATCCGATATTATTTCAACCATAGATTTTATATGCTTTACGAATAATTTCCCTTTAATTTTTTCTTTTCTTTTAAAGTCTTATTTTTTACACATTTTCTATAATTAGGATTTCTATTAGATTACAATCCTTATACCATGCTGGGGAAATTATAATCTACATGCATAGAGAACTAGGTAAGTTCACAATCAACTATTCTAAATGTACAAAATATTGCAACAAAACAAAATAAATGTGCTTGGAAATTCAAATATCTGAATAAATGTATTTATGTATTTTTGTTCACCCACCCTACATAATCTAACTAATATTTCGCGGTATTCTTTCATTATGAGCGAACTTCGTTTTGGCTCTTTTGCTTTCTATGTATAATTTATAATCAAATCGTTTAGGCAAAATATCACTACCAGAATTACTATGGAATTTTTATAAAATACTAGAGCAACTTAATATACAGTCAGATCGTAGAGTCAATTCAATAACTGAATTTTTAAATTAAATTTTGACCCTCCCGTAAATGTCCGATTTTACATGTGAAGAACCGATGAAAATACAATAATTTTATAGAATGTAAATTATTAGCTTGAAACAGAAAAGACCAAACAAAAAATGGAATAAATTCATTAAATTTTCACCTATTTCCAGACGTCCGAGTTATTTATAATTGTGCACACGTATCAAGAACCGATGGCAATACAATAATTTCATAAAATAAAAAAAATGGACAGTCTTAAAACAAAAAAATAGTAAAAACATTTAATAATGTAAAGAAATTTGTTTATTAATTTCTTAAATAAAAATTATTTTCTAAAGCTTTTACAAAATAATGCAAAAAATAATTAACGAATTAGTTTTCTCTGTCTACTCGGTAACGACTTTATTGCAAGCCATGTTTTATTATCGAGTATGACATTTGAGTGTAAAACCTGCGTGACAAACTATAAGTCTCCTTCCCTTTCCATTGTTTTTATTTAAAATTATTTTCATCAAGCCAGGCTCTTTTAAGTAAATGATAATGACCCCATGTTGCGTCAAGATAAATTCTTGGAACCGTATCTCCGCCCTCTTTCAACTCCTTGAATTTCCCTAAAAACTTGAGTAGAACACAAAAAAATATCACGGTTCTCCATCAACCGCTTCTTCCATCCGGAGTTCTTTCTGTTTTTATATTCTGAAAAGTCTCAATACGTTCCTTCGATTTTTGAAACATTTTTTTTCACTAACATGTATTCACTATTAGAGTAAAATGATGAAACTATTTGTTTAATGACATTTTCGTCAAAATCATTTAGACCGGTTACTGGACGAGGCCTATTAATTTCTTCACGGGGACAACTCGGTTTACCATTTGCACATTTTTCTATGATGTTATCTACTCTTTTTAAACTGTTTACACCACAAATTATCGCAGTAACATCTTGCGTCTTATTATAATTAAACTCTCTTAACTTCGGTGGATCTTGTTTAATTTCACTAAAAAATATAAAAATTTTTCTAGTATATTTACCTACTAAAAATTAGACTTTAATAAGTAAATTCCTAAAATGGTGTATTAGTCAAAAAAACAAAAATTATATTTACTGTGAGGAAGAAGAACATAGGAAATAAATTGAAGATGTTATTGTGGAAATATGTTCTGAATACCACGGTGGAATTAATGAGATACTAAAAAGACTGAAATACTAAAGAAGTATTATTTTAGGAACAATATGAAATAAACAACTTTTGCAATTGAGATATACAAAAAGAAAAAATAAGAGTGAAAACACGAGAATCCACAACTACAACTAACTCAGGTTTACGATATTTCAAGAATTACTTTTAGGCCCGGTTTTCTAAACAAACAGATTTTATGTAACTGCAATGCTGCAGCTGCAGCAACGGACTTAGCAAGTTAACTAAGACATTTGAAATACCTAACTATAGAATCAAATTTTTTTTTCAATATAGAGCATACCAATTAAAATTAATTTTGATTCAGGTCCGGAATTCAATACTTGATTAATAAAATTACTTATGATCTTATATGAAGTTGAAATTCACTCTACCCTGATAGAAATATACATACGAGGGAAGGCAAAAAAGTTCACGAAATTGGGTTGAAGGAAGGTCAAAAAAACGTGGTGCCTTGTTTTCCTTTTCAAAGTATTCTCCTGTAACCCTAATGCATTTCTCAGATTTTCTGATTAATTTACTTACATTTAAAAGTTAAATTTTACAACTTGATATTGTCTGACATTTTACTTTAAATAATAAAAAATATAATAAACCTTATATTATATTTTTATTGTGTAAAACTCAACAAAGAGGGTAAATTAATTTTACAGTTTTCATACATAGATAATTTAATATCTAAAATGTTAAGATTTGCAATTTATTTCATAATATATTTCGTTATGAACGTAAGCATCTTATTAACAATTTTAAACAGCGTTGAAAATATTGTTAAGCAATAATATAAGCACTCAAAACACACACTTAGTTTCAAATGACAGATCCTCCAGAGATTAGTGTACAAAATGAATAACTTACATAATGTGACCATAATACGTAATAAAATATTAAGTATAAACTTAATCTGAACCGGCTATGCCTGTTTTGGTGTTCGTAAAAAATTAAATGGATCGTTAGAAGCCATTAAATGAAAGAAATTAAATATTTATGGAACTAAAAAAATGCTTTCATAAATACTCCACTAAAAGTGAAATATAATGATCGTACCTATTTTCTGTTTGTTTTTGTGTTTGTATTTTGTGTTTTCCGTGTCTCTGTGTACATTGTAAGGACTTTACTGTCAGCCATGTTTGTTGTTGAGAGTAATGTTTGAATATAAAAGTGTCTTTCCGGTAAGCTTAGAACAATCGAATTCTTCGATTTGACTTCCAGTTCTATTTCTTTGAATTAGTTCGATGATACCATTTTAATTCGTTGTCGACAGAACCACACATATCATCATTGTTGAGTTCATTATCTAACTCCTGTTTCTTTTTCAATGAATTAACCCGATAATACCATTCTATTGTGTTGTCATCAGTACTATACACAACTGCCAAGTTTCATTATGAAACAAAACTTAAAAGCCCAAACACTGTTAGGATACGTTGTTCTGTTATCGAGTTCAGTGCCTATTTTCCTGTTCTATTTAACTGAATTAGCCTGATGGTAACTTTTTGTGTTTTCATAAAAACTACACACAACTACCGAGTTTCATGACGTTACAATAATTAGAAGTACAATAACGGTTACAATAAGTTCTTTCGTTGTCGAATTCAATGTCTAACTTTGTCAACAGATCTATACACAACTGCTAAGTTTCATGACAATACAAAAATGAAAAGCCCAAATACTGTTATGATACGTTGTTCCGTTATCGAGTTCAGTCTATAACTTCCAGTTCTCTTTCATTGAATTAGCCCGATCGTGTTATTTTATAGCGTTGTCATCAGAACTACACACAACCCTGAAGTTTCGTGATGATAGCAATTAGAATTGCATGAAATTTAGTTTCATATATTCGATTACACAGCTAATTGGTTACTTTATAAGATACAAACCGACCTAGTGAAATCCTGTTGATATTAATCGCAAAAGTACGATTTCAAAGCAACCAAGTGCATGACGAATTTTGCTAGGAAAATAACAGTGATGAATTGTGTGGAGTTTTGTAATTACAATTGATCAAATATCATTGAAATAACTATGCAGTTGGTCACATTTTCAAAAATGGATTTAGTTATGACAAGGTGTTGATGAATTTTTAGAAAATAAATCTGTTCAGATATGAAATATCGAAGCGTGTTGAAATTATTTTTTCACCAAATATTTTATTTTGAAAAATTGCTTTAAAAACATGAGGGAAAAATAAAATAAATATCAATTGTAAATTTATTTTGACTTTCGGAAAATAAATTCGCAGTTATTAGTCTATATTGATTGTTCGAAATGAGCCTTACGTTCCTTGGAGTTCTTTTGACATAGCGGCGCCAGCACCCACCCTTTTGCTCTCATCCGTTCTATACTGATTGTGCTCCGAGAACCACTCGGAACATTTAACCATCTGCCCAACTATCTCGTCTGCAAATTTGTTAAATATTTCATTAGAAAACAATCACGGACAGGAGTTGCTCTTTCACTGATTTAAGCTATACGTGAATAATATTGAAGTTTACACTTCCTGCAAATAAAATATATTCAAATATTTTGTTTGGGAAATGAACCATCAATATATAGATTATTCAATAGTTAATTTTGACATTGTGTTAATCGATTATTTTTGTCAATAAATAGACTAAAATGCTATTTGATATTTAAATTACCACTAATATCCTGAAAATACAGTGATCTGCTTTAACATTCTTTTAAGTTAAAAACACTTAAATTTTTCAAGCGCTAAAAAGTAATGATTGTTAGTAACAATTGTAAAAATCAACTGATATCATCGGAAGAAAAGAAAAGCTACGCGTTGACGGATCTAAAACCAGAACATAACAATTAGGAATAATTTTAAGACAAGTAAAATCACGCTGATCAAATTTGACTTAAAAAAATTTGCTTGAATTAATATATTGTTACATGGGATGTTTTCCGTTCTGTTTCAAAATTTCTACTTTGAATGTTTTCGGTTTTATCGTAATATCACAATTTAACTTGTTTATCAGAATTCATAAAATCTGACGAGATATCAATCTTTATAATTCTTTTCACAACAGGTTAAAAACCTGTGATGCAAAAATAATAAACCAATAATTTCACGATATTTCATGATAAATTGCAAATTTATAATTAGCCATCTACTCTATAACTGCTTCCTTTGTCCACATTAACACGTTTGGTCCACGTTCATGGTCATTCGACTTCAATAAAGATTTTGTGAGACACATATATTCACAGATTATTTTAAAGTTTCTGACACAAAATTTTCCCTTTATAAAATAACATATAAACATAAATTTAAATTTACCAACCCGTCAACGTTAGCATGGATTTATTCTCTCCTCCAAAATTAGACAGAAGTTGACTTTTAGGAAAAAATTATAGAGACCCTTATAGTCTCTATGCAAATGCAATCTGTTTCCAATTTTTTCACTAAAGCCTCTTTTTTCCTGCATTCAGAAGTTTAACTATTACTTCTGCGTAAGATGGGACATTCGTATAATGAATGCTCTTAATTTTTGTCCCATAACATTCCTGAAAACGAAGAAAATCGACAAGAAAATAAATCATTAAGTACGATTATAAAATCAGATTAGCATCCTTTACGTGATATATACTTTGCAATCAGGAAGAACTCAGTGAAAAAAATAGAGAAAAAAGTATGAATCGAATTTCATAACAAAAAAATCAAAGCCCGTTATAACTTATGGCTTTTAACTCAGCTTAGGTTGTTCCCTCTCCCACCCACCATCTAAAATATACCAATTTCACTATACATAATAATCGTTCACAACTAGCGATACTTATTTTAAATTTTAATGAAAAATATAAATCATTAACAAATCCAAAAACACTTGCCAAGTAACGATATATTCCATAACGATTTCCTGTAACATGTTGCTTTTGTTCGCTTGAAAAATAAAGAAAGGAGGAATATTAAAAAAAACTATTCTTTTTTGCTATTCATGTCACTTTTCAAATTATTCTAAGCCATACCATTAACGTGGACCGATATCTTCTAAAATTAAAATTTGTCAGACAAATTATCAAATATCAAAAAACCCAAGATACAAACTTTTCAATTGTATTTTATAATAAATTCTGATCAATTTTGAAAAATTTTGTTAAAATGCCCCTTACATATTATTTCTTAGCTAGGAATGATTTTTGAAACATACTCGTGCACCATAAAACTGAATTTCAGAGATTCGTACACGCCAAGCTTTGAGAAAACCGCACCTTTATTCCTGAAATAATATTGAAATTAAAAAAAGCACATTGCAAAAATTCATTCATTTTTAAAAATTGTCATGAAAGTCTGTTGACACATAAGCAGTTCATAACTATATTTCTATTTATTCTGTAGTTTAGCGGTGTATTCGTTGTAATAATAAATTATGATCTCATATGACTAACACAGTAAGTAAAAACCGAACGTATATGGTAAACCACGCTATGAATATACTGATTTTGGTTCTTCATATCATTTAGAAACTTTCTTCATATCGTTGAAAATATACTAAGCAAAATATGATGAACATCAATAATAATTATAATAATAATAAAACTATGTATTTTCCTAATAATTTCATATCTACACGTTGCTTTCTTAATGATTATCTAGACAAATTATTTTAAATATAATTTTTAAGTATAGCAGTTCAAATAAGTTTTACCACATATTAAGAATAAATTTATTTACTTATTAAATGATCAGATTACAAAAAAACAATCAATTCTTTGGGACCTCTCGACGAGTATAGGCCTCTTCCATTTTTCTCCACCTTTTTTCTGCCTTTTGCTTCAAATATGCAATAACCCGTTCTTTTTATTTATGTAAGTCCAATTATTTCATAATTTTATCTTAGAAACAGTTTTTTTTAATTCTATCAGACGTATATTAGACAGTAGAGTTCTTAAATTGTATGTACAAATATACAGTGTGTGGAATGGAGTGTTTAGGACTTTCGTCCCCATGGCAACCAACCGGGTTGAGAAACATCGTAGGGAGATCCCAGCACTTCATCAGATGTTTTGCAGCAGCATAGAGCTAGTGGTGGGGCGGTTTTCAACACTAGTTGGAGAATGATCATTATTCTGATTGTTTGTAATATATTTATGGACATTACAATTTTGTTTTTCGATGGCTTTTCCGTTCTTGACCGACTTGTGATTAGGCTTCAGGCGATTTTAATAAGTCCCTTTTATTTATTTTCTATTATTTTCATTATTCTTTTGGTTTATATCATCCTCTCTACTTTCCGGTAATATTACCGATTTGTCATATTTGATATATACTCTTCTCCCTTTGTCAAATTCCTTTGAAAATTGCTCTGGTACTCTTTTACGCTCTTGGAGTACTTCTGGAGGAGAATCTTCCTTGATATACTATGGAGTCGCCTCATCGCTCGCCGCAGTGTTTTCTTATATTTTAAAACCTAAATTTTGTAATCATTTTGGTCAACGTGATAATAACGGCCCTTGTTTTTCCTTCTTGTTCCTTTCCTAAGCATTTTACATGTTCCATATTCCCTTCATTAATATTTATTTTCATTTTACTAGTTATTATTCTTGCTAAGTTAGCTTGCAATGGGAAGTAATTTCTTTCTTTCTTCTACTACAAAGAAAATCTGATTTTTCCTCCTCGATAACCTTTCTAGTTGTTACATAGACTGCCCTTGATCCTTGACAGTTTTTTTCTACTACGCTGTATTTAGATTCCAAATTTATGAATTTTGCATCTATATTAACTTTTATTTGTTTTGGAATAATTTGTTTCATGTCTCTTTTCTCATTTATTTGTTCTTCAAATGTTTGTTGTAAATTTTTAGTTAGTGCTATTATTTCTTTTATGTCCGTATAGTATCTTCGTACTGTTTTTTTCTGTATTGATTTGTAATAATTTTTTACTGCCCTATATTAGTGAGTAGAATCGTCAGACGTAATAATACCGTGGCGATCTTTGCGGCTGCCATCTAGATATCGTAGGTTTACTATTCCCCGCTAGATGGCGCTGATATCAATATTGATTATATTGATTTATGGATTATGTTGATTACATTTTTTTCCAGATCTTATTCATGGTGTTGATTTCTTTTCGACTTTGCGAAATTATGTTCACACTTGACATGGATACTGTTATTGTTCGATTTTTAACACTATTTCATAACTTTTTTCTTTCTGGACAGATTTTTTGCCCAATATAAAGACGAAAAACAATAACTATCGCTAAATAGTTCGATAAAAATATAACGTATCCTTAAGTTTTGAAAGCTTTGTATGTTCCGAAATATGCACGAAACCGACAATATGTGAATTCCACTCAAAACCGGTGAATTTTGTTTTAATGTGGTGCTTTGATTTTCCCTTTTTTTTATCTCCTCGCTTTCAAGTCATTCACCATAATCTTTCATAAATAGATACTGTTATCCACTTGTTTTAAAAGTATTTCTCTAATTATTGTACATCGCTTTACTTTTACTTTTCTATTTTTCATTAGCTTGCCTTTGTAACGAACCACCATAAACAGTAAAACCTCCCTCATACTTTCCTACAATATTTTACCTTCAAAATATATCGTATCTCTTTGAAACAATACCCTTAAAACTTGTACACATCAATTTGAATAATTTGTTTAAAATCCTTCTAACCAATCAAGTTCAGTTTTTTTTCTCTTATTTTGTATTCGTAATAGTGTTTTTTACAGTAAACAAGTACAACTAATTTTTTATTGCGTACTCAACTTTTTATTATGATTGGAGAAAAGCCTTTGAACGCATTTATATACATTCACCTACTTTACTACTTAATTTTTTTCCTACTGTGTGCTCATTATTATATAAACATTGAGATGCTTTATAAATATACCTACAATCACAAATCTCAATTCACATGAGAGTTATATTTTTTTAAAATTCAAGAAAAGGAAAATAGGCGGATATATACATATATATATATATATATATATATATATATATATATATATATATATATATCCTTCTCAACCAGCAAAACACCGCAATATACCGTACATCGAACATCAATCAGACAAGGCGAATTCTACCCGGCAACAAAACCGACCGTCATATAGAGAACTAATAATACTTCCCGAGTACCTAACAACAAGCAAAATGCAAATGAATTATCTCAAACCAAAATAATTAAAAACGACATGAAATAATTTATGAAAACCATGACGTACCTGATGCAACAGTCAACCTCAATAACAAATCTCCTAATGGAAGTTAGGACTAAGCTAACTAGTTTCGCTCATTAAAAATAGCCCTGTGGAACGCCAATGGGCTCCCACGCCATGTTTTAGTAGTATAGACATTTTTACAGATGAACAAAATTAATACCCTACTGGTATCTGAAACACAGGTTTCTAAAATAAATTACTTTAGGACGAATTACACACATTCCACCAAACAACGCATTCGGATGGTACGGCCACCGGGGATTTGCAACTCTCTTAAAGAATAATATTAAACACTACGGGAGAGAGCCTTTTAAAACCCCTGAGACACAAACCACATGTTATATTGTTGTTGAGGATTGACGGGGACACCTAGTGGTTACTGCTCCGTACTCGCCCCCAAAACAAGTGATGAAAAAATAAGATTATGTCAATTTCTTCAAAATTCTGGACCAAGATTTACAGAAGGTAGAGATTATAATTCTAGAAACACTCAATGGTGTTCACGGCTAACAACCCCTAAAAAAAGACAACCACAGGCAGCAAGACACGAACTTCGCCTAGATACATTATATAGTGGAGAACAAACTTATTGACCCAACGATCCAAGTAAAATCCCAAATTTGGTAGACTTCAGCGTCATAAATTGAATTTCAACTAACCACTTCAAATGTACTTCTTGTCAAGACCCTCATCTAACCATAGTGGTGTACTAATGAAAGTTTTGCAACAATTTTTACGTACAAAACCTATAGTAAGGCTACATAGACGTAGACCCAACTGGGATATGTTTCGCTCCTTTATAAAAACCACAATAAATTCCAAACTCCCCCTAAACATAACAGGACATTATGTTCGCGGTCGAGCATTTTAATGAATGTATCCAAAGCACTGCCTGGGATAACACTCCTATTGTTCAGAAGCTCATTAAGCCCGACTACTTAAAATCTGTTCAAGAACTAGTAACTGAAAAAGAAAAGCTCGTAAAACCTGGCAAACTACCAGATTTTCCGGAGACAAAACACAACTCAATCACCTAAAGGCTAAACTTAAAAAGCTGCTGAGTGCTGAGAAGAACGGAAAGATAGAGAACCACCTGCGCAATCTAGAAGATACGGCTACCACTGACTATTCCCTTTGGAAAGCAATCAAATAACTCAAAAGACTGGCTGTCCCTAATCTGCTTATATGTAAAAAGGACAGGTCATGGGCTAAAAGTAATCCAGAGAAAGAAAAAATTTGCTTCTCATCTAACTGATGTTTTCGTACCAAACCCTACGACGAAAAAATTCTCCATTTTCTTGATTTCTTAAATTCTCAAGTTTCAACTTAACTTTCCACTTGAGAACATAAAGACGAGTGAAGTTAGTAAAACCATTAAAAATTAAACCAAAAAAAAGCCCTTGGATATGATTTAATAACAGCAAATATGCTCCGAGAATTACCTGAAGAAGCAGTGCTATTCTTGACAAACTTATTTAATTCCATATTCGTGAAACGTATAGTCCCACCTCAATCATTTTAATTACACCTATCTTACATAGGTTTAATTAAAATGATTCTTAAGCCTAGCAAATCTCCTAAAGATGTGTTCTCCTACAGAGCGATCAGCTTGGTACTCACATTGTAAAAAGTTATAGAAAACCTTTTCTTAAAGCGAATAAATAGAGGAATAGATAAAAATAAAATAACAACTGACCATCAATTTTCATTTAGAAAAAAGCATAGCACTATCGAACTGATTCTTAGACTTGTAGAAGAAATGCAAAAAGCTATCGAAAACAAAAAACACTGCTGTGCAGCGTTTCTGAATATTTTGCAGAATCTTGACAGAGTTTGGCATGAAGGCTTGCTTTACAAAATAAAAAATATACTCCCTACAAACTATTAATTTTAATTTTATTTAATTTTAAACTTATAATTATTAATAATATTTTTCGAAGAGATATTTCTACATAAAATAAGGAGAAAACACAATCAAATTTTATAGGACACATGCAGGAGTGCCACAAGGATACGTACTTAGTACAACTCTGTATGTAATCTACACATCAGACTTACCTGTGACCGACGGAGTTGTAATCAGTACTTTTGCTGATGAGACAACAGCCCTAAGTGTCTGCGATGAATGGAATCAAACAAGCAATATGCTTCAACTCTACTTAGACAAGATTACAGAATTACTAAATACTTGGCGAATAAAAGCAAACGAGGCCAAGTCTATAAAGGTGACATTTGCCATTAAACGCAAAACGTGTCCTCGTATACAGGAAGACACACTTCCCTTAATAGAGTACAAATACCCCAAGCAAATGAAGCAAATGAAGATACCTTGTACTCTATTTAGACCGTCGTCTCGCCTGGAAAAAGCATATATTCACAAAATATATGCTTTTTCCAGGCGAGATGACGTTTGTTTGTTCAATCAACTCGAAGTGTTTGCTAATATATTCACAGCGAAATGGCACATTTGACCGAGAACTGATCTTTTTTATAAATTGAGCCAAATAGGATCACTCATATATATCATTACATATTTTTTTTCAATTTTAGTACCAAACAATGTACCCAACATTGTTTTTCTCCCAACCTTACAACTCAAAATAAATGACAATTAAAAAGCGAACAAAATAGAAATAATTTCGTGAAGAATTTGACGTGTTACACCACCGGCGCAACTGTCCTTGCATACCTATATAAGGTACTATACTTGTGTATTGATAACCAATTTTGTATCCAAAATCTATTAATTTTTTCCAAGGCTTAAGAGACTTTCCTTTTCTCATTTCAAATCACACTTCAAATAGTGACAATTATCCAAGAAACGTTTTCAGTCAAATTTAAAATTTTCGATATCAAGGTGACCTTAAAGAAAATTTGTTAAAGGTGTTCTGCTACGAGGGAAGAATAGGTCAAATCTATCCGATGCAAAAATATTCATAACAATATTTTTAAAATAAGTAAAATAGTCTCTGAAACCACATTACATGTAAAGTTGACAATATAATAAAAACACATTAATTGATTACACGAATCCGGGTAAAGTCGTCTAAGCGTTGCGGTATCAGAGCCACATCAATTTATTCCCGAACATTTTTTAATCTCTTCGAGCAAGGATCGCGGTTTATCATGATCTCAGGCGCCAAATTACGCGCCGTTAACAGGTTTTCGATTTTCTGTTTTGTTTTTTTCCAGACTGAACCCCGTTCCAAGCAAGAGACAAAAAATTCTCTCGTCCGCTGAAATATATTTTTTATGTCAATACATTAATGATACATTTGTTTTTTTAAGTTCCAGTTCCTAATATCATAATATCTAAGGGTTCATAAACAAGGTGTCAAAACTTCTGACAGCAATTCCAAGTCCATTGACTTGGTGGATAGTGTTTTCCACAAGGTATAATTATTTCTTTTCTACCGATTTCTTATTTATAAATAGTCCTGTCAGATATCATAAGAGTAAATATACTTTGTGTTATCAATAGACGATTTTACATTCGGACCCCGATAAAACTTCAATTGCTATTACCAATACGAATGAATATCTCTGTCTGATCAGTCAGTGGGCTCAAAAAATGGGTCTGCCCTACTCGGATTCCCTTTCTTTAACTATCAAAATCGTAGATCTATTGATCGATCAAAATGTCAATTGGCAACCCCAGGTAGCAACGTTAGTTATCTAAAGCCGAATACATACTTTAAATATATTTTTAATCAATGCGAAAGCTTTGTTTACAGTCTGTGAAATCAATCCTATGATGTGATTTACGAAAAATAAAAATATCATTTAGTACACATATTTTATTAAATAAACACTTTTTGTTTTAATTGTATGAAAATTCACAAAAATTGACATCATTAATATATAATTGTGCTGTATAAAATTTAATTTTGAGTTAGCTTTTCATAAATCTTCAAACAGCACACAATATAGGTTACTATTAGATTAGCATATCTTCTTAGCAGCAGTTAGTTTGTCTTTCTAAAGTTATTCAAACTTAGCTTAATTAAGTACTACACGTAATATAATTTTTCTCTGTGAGTAAACACGATAGTGAGAAATCGCGATAATATATAAATATTTATCTTACACCCAAGTGTTCGTTATAAAATACTTTTCTAATTATTTTATGAATGTGAGAAATGGTTACAAATGTGTTTACTACTTATATTTTGCATTATTTGTGTAGAAATTACGAAGAGTAAAAATATCTCCATTCCAGGTTAGACGCGTCTTGCGTCTTTTTACATTGTTTATTAAAAGTCAAATCAAAAAACTTATCGTTACATCTACAACAATCCAGTCGATTAGTTTCTAATTCAATTGGTTTAAATTCATTTAAATTTTTTGTATGAATACCAAAAAACAGCAAATTTTAATTTAATGTGTCTAGCTACTAGTCATTCTAAGGAGTATGAAAACAATTGGTGCAAATTCAAGACTATTTTAATTTTACACTTTACTATTTTAATATAAATATTAAATCTGTGTAATAACACATTGTTAACAATATATAAATGTAATTAACGATGGGATAATATTTTAAAATATCAGTAATACGATTGCTTACATCTCACTTTTCAAGTGTCGGTAGATGTCTATTAAAATCCAAAATCAAGTCACTGATAAATTCTTCACAAATAATTGAAACTATAGATTTGATTATAAATAATGGAATTACGTTGCGAAAAGACCTATAACAGAGGTAATTATATAAAACGTATACAACATAAAACATTTTTTTTTCACTTCTTTCTTCAATGTACTGCACTTTAACAATAAATTTATCATTTCGTCGACTTACGAAAAGCGCCTTTTGGAAGATGGAGCTGCATTTTGCACCAGTCACGAATATTCGCAATACTGTCCCTCACCATCTTGTCCTCCACGCCGTACTTGGCAATAACGAGTTCATAGTCCTCTTCTTTTTTTGTTTAAAAAATTCATTTGTTACCGCTAAAGGCTACATCTATAAATGTAATTAGATCGGTTAGATTAACGTAAATATGATAACTGCAGGTAGATATATATGCATTACATCGATTCATATTGATTACTAAGTGGAGTATTATTTTTCGGTAAAAAAAATTTCGGCTCTTCAAACTGCTTTCAAACTGATAGAAAAATGTCTTACATTTTGCATTTTTACACTTTGGATTTTATTCACCCGAGAGTACTGTAGTCTTCAATGAACTAAATAGAATTATGTTGAAATTACCATATCATCATTGACAGACGCATAGTTTGCTTAGCTGCTTAGATATGTATTAGTTTGCAAAGCTAACAAAGCAAATATTTCTAAACAAAGGAAATGTATGTGCAAATAATAATGAATATTTGCAATATAGTTTTTTCTATCTTTTTATGCCAATTTTTATTAATATTCAACCCAAAACTGCTGTATAAAGAAAATTAGCGGAGGCAATATAAGGGTTTAGCTCCATTAATAATATAAGTTATCTAATATAGAGTGAATTTTGTAAGTTATTTTACAAAATACTCGTTGCAATATTTTGACTCATTTAATAAATATATGCGCTCCTAAAATAAATTAAAAATTGGCAGTTTGTTTTAAACCTTAAAGGTGCTTAATATTTGGTATTAAAAAAACAAAAACAACAGTAATTCCGCTTGGAAATACAATATAACCAAACATTGAGAAAAATAATTAAAAGTTTGACTATTTTTACAAGAATACTAAAATGGCGTCTGTCATAAAAAAATTGATCTCACAGTTTCTCAATATACCCAAAATTAATAGTTACAAATGTTGTTTTATTCATATAGAATTATTTTGTGTAATTTTTTAATTTATTTACTAATGCCCAACCAAATATTTTGATTGAACTGTGTTGTAATTAATTAAATTTAGTTCTTACCTTAACTTTCCTGCTTAAAAGAAAATATTTCAAGCTCTATTCATAAATAATGTTAAAATTTATCTGATTGAATTATATCGTTTATATTTTTACAACTTTTCTTTCTTTGTATTTTCTTATTAATTTTTTATAATTTATATTTTTCTGCAACAATATTATAAAAAAATAACTCAAATAATATTTACAAGCTGGCACAGTGACTATCTTTCAATTAAAACCCTTTCCAATTAACTTTATCATTTAATTATGTGCCATATAGACTGTTAATAACGTGCTATATGTACCATTTAATTACGTGTACGTAGCTAATTTTAATTAAAGGTAGTAAACTCCCATTAGTTAGAACATTTGTGTAAATAATTAAAGATACATATTATTTTATATCTTATAGATCTCGAATTATTGATACAAATATAAGGTCGGCAACAAAATTGAAAATAAATATGTAAACATAAAAACCAGTCCAAATACAGACAACATAATTTTTCGCATATTTAGCAGTTCATCGCGATATCTGTTTTACCAAACAATGTGTATGTTAAAAATGAAAATTGAAAATTACCCAAAAAATATAAATATATGGGCAATTTCTACCTCTGTTTTCGGAAAAAATGCATTTAATATAAATATATAAAATGCCATTATTAAAAAAATACAATCGTTAGTTTCGTAAAACCCAAGACTTCAAAAATCGTGAAGTAACCTGCGAAACATTGAAAATTGAATTAAATTCAAATAATATTTTTAAGATTTAAAAAAAAGGAGTTTATTGCATAAAAATTGAATTTTGCTAATGCTTTGAAAGCTAAATGCAATCAGTAGGCATTATTAAACATAGCGAAAACAATAACAAAATACTAAGGATGTTAGCATTTTGTATTCAATATAATTACATTGTCGTATATGAAAGCGATATTGTCCTGTTTTAAAAACAATTGTATTTTTTTTTGAAGGTGAAGCAGTAAATGGTCCAATGGTTTTTGGTTTTACATTATTGCTGACAACACACTAGAAGAAAACACGTATACCAAAACCGTCTCACAGTGTATATACCAGAGTCGTGCAAAGAGTAAATAATGTCAATACTTGACTGAAAATGTCTGCCTAAACCACAATTGCCACAACTAAGATCATACTATTCGCATCCGATTAGCTCGGCACGGGCTACGCCGGCAGACAGCGTGGACGACTATCTGTTCCTTAGATCTCTTTAAAGTGTTTGACACAATTCAACATCGCAATTCAGAGCTTTATACTCTTTCTGAATCCTGAAAAAGTTTCATCCTATAGAAGTTCCATTCTCCACATTCCATTCTCGACTATAAGTACTTAACAATTACTTAAACGTATTAGCTGATATATCTTTAAATATTCACAGAATAGTCCGAATCAAGCACCAAATGATGTCATCTTTTTCCCAAACTAGAACATTACTAAAGCGTCACTCAATGTCAAAGTGACGAGGAAGTGAAAGAGACTGCTTCCGATTAATTCAACGACTTGGTGGCAAACAAGAATGCAAGTACAAGAAAAATGTGCGGTTTTAAGAGTATTATTTGATTTTGAGGTACTATATAGGAAGATTAATTAATTTACTTTTAAATTTAAAAGTTTGAAATATTCTTGTACTTATAAATACATATATATATATATATATATATATATATATATATATATATATATATATATAAATATATACATATATATATATATATATATATATATATAAATATATACATATATATATATATATATATATATATATATATATATATATATATATATATACATATATATATATATATATATATATATATATATATATGTGTGTGTGTATGTGTGTAGATTTTATATAGGAGGTACCGAAAACGTTCCAACATTGTTCTTGGGTAAGTTTCCATTAAAACGTAATCAGTACCGTCAAGTTATTGGACGATTTGCATTTTGTATGAGTTTTTTTTGCAATAAAATACAAATTATCCAAAAACGTAAAGTTTCAGTTTTTTTCTCAAAATTACATGCACAATTGACTTTCCAATGCCTATAGAAGCGGCAATATTTCTTACTGATTTTCTTGGATTTCTAAGGATTTCTTGGTGCACATGTGCCACACGTTCTAGCGTAGTTTCTGACATGAACGGTCCTGATGGCGGCCTATTGACAGATGTCCCTTGTTGTCGAAATCTTTGTACCCACGATCAGATAAGTTGTGTGCTCGCAAGGCAAAATGGGCTCGCAGCAAAATGGGTACATAAAGCACGATGCGCTCCAATCAACGATTTACCACACTTCAAATAATATTTCACTGTAAACGTGCGGTGCGCTCCCGACCAATGACTTATTGCGACTAACATATTCGCAAAGATGATACAACTAACGCTACTTATCCCGCGCCTCTAATTCTGCAAATAAACGAGTAACAAATATTTAAAGTCAAAAAATTCCCGTTGGACACCTTTGTTTTGCATTCCATTTTCATTTGGAAACATATATTCCCTACAGAGTTCTATTCCAGAACGGTATACATTTTATATAGGAGTTGTGTACCTCCTATATAAAATGTATACCGTTCAAAAGATTCCACAGATTTCAATAACAATAGGTTTCAAATATTAATCTCCGCTGTGCGAATGGAATTGATTGGTTAAATATTTGAAAAACCTGAAATTATTTCCATAAAGCAAAATGGACAATAAGCAAATAATTTTATATTTGTATATGTACGTTGATACCGAACTAAGTGAAATAAAATAATGTAACACCTGTATAAATCAACACCTTACCCTCTGCCGTATAAAGTACGGTGAATAAAATCAACATTCCTTTTTATCATTAACTTTTACAATTATGTAAGTTAGAAGGTTAGCTCCTATATACAACGTTTGATCTTTTGCTTATCGAAATATCAGGATATTTATGTGAATATTTATTATTCATACACCCCGTGAAGTTCCAATCGATTTGGAATAAATTTGATGATAGTAATATATTCTCAACGATATAGTCTAATAATGTACCCGTTGAGACACACAGAATGTAGGGCTCTGTAGTTGTCTATATCTTGAAATTCTTGATGCAAATTGACTCAGATAAAAAAAAGAAAAAATATATATATGTATATATACATAATACTAAACGTTCTATGTTGTATAATGAGGAATGAGTATGAGCAAGTACAAATTAAACTAACATTATACTCATGATAAAGTTTGACAGTCTTCCATTGACCTGCACTAGTAAGGTTGCACCAGTACACTAGTGCAGTTGGGTCATAATCAATGTGTAATTCACAGAGGATGACCGACTAATAAAATTCGATTAGATGACAGAATTTGGCCAACCGCATACGATCGCCGAATTCATCTATCGGTCCAGTATAAATTTCCAACTCATATACTGCGTTGGAAACTCATACGCTCAAGAAAACTTATATTGCCTTTTCTGTAAAAGGTGATAGTTTATCGAACAATCATTTAAAATGTTCACTATCTATTCGAAGGAAATATGAAAATTGGTCATCCCTTCCAATGTTACTGAATCATCCAAACAAATTCTGTCACCTTAACAGATTTCGCCTCTTCCTTCACACTTTTTGTCAATTTATCTTGGCATAACTATTCAATTATACCGCAAGTAATCATAATTTCGGTCCAGACGAGATTGCTGCTGATTGAAAACGTGCTGCTATTCATAGTAATGAATACGACCATCGATCAAAACAATCGACGTACCGTCGATCGTGAATACAGTAAACCGTATATGATCGCCGAAGTCAATCAACGACACCTCGCCAGAAAATAAATAAAAATTTAGAGATTGCAATTTTTCATTACTATAATAACTTTAGAAAAAAATTACGTTCAACACATCCTAATAATAAGTTTAAATTCAACAGTATATTCTTCTTAAACTAAACTTTTAATATTCATGTTTATCTCGAACAACCTTTCCCCAACATGCGTGTCTTCTATACGCCAGCAAACCAGACACTACCTGTCTGGAATATAGAAGACACGTAATAATTTATTGCCTTCGTAAGGAATAAATTTACTAATTGAACAATTTTAATACTCCATACCCAGAATATGTAACTCCCTTTTATTTTCAACTTAACAAAATGAGTACAATAATAAAAGTACAGCCCATATTGTAAGTTTCACCACAAACAATGTGAGAAGGAATGCATTTTATAATAGCTTTTCATTTATTTTTTTATCCAATATCCAACTCGATATTGAAGTTCCGTAAAATTTTATAAGTATTTTTACAACTTACAACACAATAACTATGGTGTTATATTTCGGATTTTTTGGTCTTAAATCCATAAAAATCGTGACATGAATTTAGTACAGGAATGCAATACAATTTTATTCATTTTTTAACTTAAAGAATAACATGAAAATGATGCATCGAAAAAATATGAGACAGTCGTCATTATTTTATTATAAAAGAATTATTTAAAAAACAATTCACAATGAATGTCTTTATTTTTTAATTGCAGAAGTATTTTTAATTATTTTTAATTTAAGTGTATAATTATTTATTGCACACTCCACAAATATCCAAACCGAAATCTTAATAATAAAAATTAAACAACAGAAAAATAAAAATTTAAAAGGTATTAAAAAAGTTTTGATTATAATATTTAAATATTTATTTTGTGAAATATAAATTGTTTAAATCATAATTTCCTAGCTTCATTTTTTTTGGATTGATATATATTGAAGATTTATAGAATTCAACATTTTTGTATATATTAAGTACGATAAAAGCCATCTTTTTAATTTTTTTAAAATTTTTATTCATCATTCGTTTAACTTTTTCTCATATTAGTAATATTCATATTTATATGCTTATTAAATATGTGGTGTCCAATTACAAATTTAAGTAAAAATGATGAAAAAAAAACTGCATTAGTCCCAAAAGTAAACATGGCAATACACGAGTACGTAAGTAAACATTACCTATGACAATATTTAACAGGAGCCTTTAAATATTTCCATTTCTGCTACAGCGAGCGCTGCGGTCGACTTCGTTACCCCACTGTGTAGTCCATACACGGCCAATACTTCATTATAAAGGCGATCCATATATATGCTTTTGAAATTTAATATTATTTTCTATTGAATAAGGAACAAAATCGACAATTTTTAGATTTCTCTTTATTCCCGAGATGACAGATATTTACATTTATATACGTAAACATTGAGAAAAACTATTCATTCTTTGCTCATTTTCCTCGTGTCAACGTAAACGACAGCTATAAAAGAAAAACTTTTTAACTCAACGACTTTTATTAAAAACTTTGCTATTCAGGTATCCAGGGACGTTAGTGACTATTCCAGGTGTATATTAGAGTTATATTTTGTGGTGAAATGAAACAAAATGAAAACTTAACATCTTCCTGGTAAAGTATGGACAACGTCGGCAATCCAACAATGAATTTGTTTGGTGCAGTTTTTAAACTAAGTAATGATTTATTTTTAAACCTTCGCGTTTGACCCTTCATATTGATTGCACCCGTCCCGAGGTGAAATCAATATAACATGAAGGGTTAAAAACTGTGGCTTTGTTCGCTTTGATTTTAAATTTGATCCAGTAGCGTTATCAAATGGCGTATGAATCTTGAAAATGAAACTCCATAATCATTACCCATCGCATCTTGGTAAGGAAAAATATAGAAATGTAATACAATATTGGATTTGTAATCTATATATATAAAAATGAAACCCGTTTTCCTTGGTCGCGGCATCACGCGTGAATGGCTGGACCGATTTCACTAATTCTTTTTTTGTTGTATTTGTTATTATTAGGAGAAGGTTCTTACGGAAAAAAATATTAAGAAAATCTCTCAGAAATATTGAAAAATGTACATTTAATTTTGCATATTTTAAAAAACGCGAGTAACAAATGTCAATGTCATTCACAGCCATAGATTATATTGATGAAAGAGCATCGTTTGTTTTGCTGTCATCGTTTGTTTGGCCGTCAACGTTTGTTTTGATTGTTGTTTGCTAATTTTTTATTCTGGCTGCCATCTTGAATACACGTTTTTGAGGACAGCCAGAAGAATTATCCACTTTAAAGTTATCTCTACTTGATATTGGCGTATCGTCATTCGTTTATAATTGTTAAATTATATTACTTGATATTGGCATAGAATCCTAATGGAAAAGCCATTGAATAAAAAGAAGTGAAGTGAAGTGTTTGTTAATCACGGTAAGTTCACAGCTTCATATTTATTTTTAGTAACTTTTGCTGATTACACAATAATACAATTTGGTATACATGGTTATACAGAAAATATATGAGAGCTTTTCATTTCCAGTTGGATTTTTGTTTTTAACAATGCCACCAACCAGACGTACAAGCTTAGGCCGCAGAACTCGAAATACGGCAAGTCGAAGAAATATAAGAGCAAATCAAACTGATGAGCAACGCGAAGCGCGAAATGAACTTGAACGGAATCTATATCAAGATAGAAATTTTGTGTTTAATCCCCACAGAGCTGCATTCAGTTATAATGTGGCAATTGATTACAGTTCAGCGAAAATTGTTGCTATTGGACAAATGAGTATTGTGTGTCCACATTGCAAGGCATTGAAATTCAAAAATGAAGCCCCTGGATTGTGTTGCGCCGGCGGCCAAGTCAAATTGACGCCATTGGTACCGCCACCAGAGCCACTACATTCATTGGTATCTGGAATTGGTCCAGATTTTGACTCATATCCAGCAGTACAATAATTGCTTTCAAATGACATCATTTGGGGCAACAAAGGTTATTCGAGACAATTTTATGCTTACTTTCAAAGTAAGTAATTATAATGGTAAACAATTTTTTTAGTTTTACTACCTATGGCAAATAAGTTTTTTAGGTCTACTACCTATAGCTGTCATGGAAGGCTGTTCAATGTCGAGGTTTAAAGTAGTTTTAATTTGAAATGATGTAAAGTATTGTGGCAGTATTTTGCGAGCCACATGGTGGTAAAATTTGCTATACAATTACCTGTATATATATTTATATTCTTGCAGATTCAGGGTCAAATATATCATCGAACAGGTTCCTTATTGCCAGTGCCTGATCAAGACTATAAATTTTTGCAAATATATTTTATGGGAAATTCAGCAAGAGAAGTCGATCAGCGTTGCGCACACAACAACTCAGTGAAAAGATACATTGTGGAACAACTTCAAACATTTTTCCATCAACACAATGAATTAGTTGCATTATTCACAATTGCATTAGACCGCATGCCATCTGATAATCACAAAATTGTCATCAGAGCCGATAAGGCGCCTGCAGGACAACATGCTGGACGTTTTAATGTGCCAACAATTGATGAAGTGGCTATTGTCGTTGTGGGTGAAAATTTAGAAAACCGAGACATTGTTTTACATCGGCGGAACGATCAGCTTCAGCGTGTGTCTGAAACACATCGATCATATGATGCCTTACAATATCCTATCTTATTTTGGCAAGGTGAAGACGGCTATCATTTTTCAATGAAGATGATAAGTCCAGTTACAGGTAAATTATTAACAATATGTTTACTACATTAAAATATATGTTTACTAACATAAAATTTATATTATTATCATAACACAAAAAATTGTTTACAGGTGCTGACATGAACAAAAAAATTAGTTCAATGAATTATTATTCATACAGACTGATGGTTCGGGAAAATGAGGACAATCACATCTTAAAATGTCGGCGTCTATTTCACCAGTATGCTGTGGATATGTATGTGAAAGTTGAAACTGAACGATTGACATTTATCAGGTTGAACCAGGCAAAACTCCGTTCCGAGGAATACATTCATCTTCGGGATGCCATTAATGCTGATGGAAATGCACAGAATGTTGGCAGAACAACTATTCTCCCAGCAACATACGATGGAAGTCCGCGTCATATGCATGAATATGCTCAAGATGCTATGTGCTATGTAAGACATTATGGCACACCAGATTTGTTTATCACATTCACATGCAATCCAAAGTGGACAGAAATTCAACAAGAATTATTTACTAGCCAATCACCCATTGATCGCCACGATATCACTGCAAGGGTGTTCAAAATTAAATTAAAATCACTCATGGATTTTATTGTTAAGCATCGCGTGTTCGGCGAGACGCGCTGTTGGATGTACTCAGTTGAGTGGCAAAAACGCGGATTACCACATGCACATATCCTCATTTGGTTGGTTGAGAGGATAAGACCGAATGATATTGATCATGTGATATCAGCAGAAATTCCCGATTATAATGAAGACCCACTGTTACATGAGGTTATTACAAAAAATATGATACATGGTCCATGTGGAATATTAAATCCCATTTCTCCGTGTATGGTTGAAGGAAAATGTTCAAAACGCTACCCAAGACAATTAGTAGCAGAAACTATTACTGGAAATGATGGATATCCACTTTATCGCCGCCGATCCATTGATGATAATGGAAAGTCAACAATAGTCAAAGTAAATCGACAGGACATTGAAGTTGATAATCGTTGGGTTGTTTCGTTTTCGCCATTACTCTGCAAGGCATATAAAGCACACATAAACGTCGAATTTTGCCATTCCGTAAAATCCATAAAATACATTTGCAAGTATGTGAACAAAGGTAGTGATATGGCTGTCTTCGGAGTTGCTGCCGAAAATTCAAATGATGAAGTCACTCAATATCAAATGGGCCGCTATGTTAGTAGTAACGAAGGCATGTGGCGTATATTTTCGTTTCCTATACATGAACGACACCCTACTGTTTTTCACTTGGCCGTACATTTGGAAAATGGTCAACGGGTGTATTTTATAGATGCAAACGTATTACAACGAGTTGACAGGCCATCATCGACAACATTAACCAGCTTCTTTGAAATGTGCCAGAATGATGATTTTGCCAGAACGCTACTTTATTCAGAAATGCCAAGATATTATACCTGGAATCAATCATCAAAAAAATTCCAACGACGAAAACGAGGACAACCAGTTACAGGTTATCCACAAGTATTTTCCACCGATGCACTAGGCCGTCTTTATGCAGTCCATCCCAGTCAAGACGAATGTTTCTATTTGCGTTTACTGTTAGTCAATGTTCGTGGTCCAACATCATTCCAACATCTGCGAACAGTTAATGGTGTATTGTGTGGCACATACAGAGAAGCCTGTCAACATTTGGGATTGTTAGAGAATGACACTCATTGGGACCACACTCTCGAAGATGCTGTGATTTATTCAAATCCTAAACAAATACGAACATTATTTTCTATAATTTTGTCTACATGCTTCCCATCAACACCGATTGATTTATGGCATAAATACAAAGATCATATGGCGGAAGATATATTGCATCGGATGCGTCTTAGAACATCGAATGCAGATTTACAAATGAACGAAGAAATTCACAATGAAGCATTAATTTTAATTGAGGACATGTGCTTGATGCTTGCCAACAAAGTATTAATACAAATAGGAATGATAGCGCCCAGTCGCCCAATGCACAACTCATTTGATCAAGAATTGAGACGCGAAGCCCAATTCGATTCCGAAACATTAAGAGAAATGGTTGATAGAACAGTACCCCTTTTGAATCAACAACAAAAATATGCCTACGATACGCTCATGAAAGTAGTGAACGATGGAACTGGCGGATTTTATTTTTTAGATGCTCCTGGTGGAACTGGGAAAACGTTTTTGTTATCATTGATTTTGGCCACGATTCGATCGCAAAATGGAATTGCACTAGCCCTAGCTTCATCAGGTATTGCAGCTACGTTGTTGGAAGGCGGTCGAACAGCTCATTCAGCTCTCAAGTTGCCGTTGAACCTTCAAATAAATGAAACTCCAACTTGCAACCTTTCGAGGAATTCTGCCATGGCCAAAGTGCTGCAGCAAACCAGATTGATCATTTGGGATGAATGCACGATGGCACACAAAAAATCTTTAGAGGCATTAGATCGCTCAATGCAAGATTTACGAAATAACAGAAACCGGTTTAGTGGTGCAATGATACTATTGGCAGGTGATTTTCGACAAATATTGCCAGTTGTTCCACGCTCAACGCCAGCTGATGAACTAAATGCATGTTTGAAGTCGTCCATTTTATGGAAATACATTAAAATACTTAAATTGAGTATAAACATGAGAGTCGAATTGCAGGAAGACCAGTCTGGAGAAGTGTTTTCCAAACAACTGCTCGATATTGGTAATGGTGATATTGCTGTTGATACATCATCGGGATACATTACATTCCCTACCAATTTTTGTAACTTTTGTGAATCAAAGACTGAACTAATGGAGATGGTTTTCCCAAACATAGCATCAAATTACGTAAATCACGATTGGTTAAGCGAACGTGTTATATTGGCCGCAAAAAATGTTGATGTGAACGAAATGAATTTTCAGATTCAAGAGAAAATAGCTGGCGAATTGAAGAATTACAAATCAGTTGATTCCGTTACTAATGATGATGATGTTGTCAATTATCCAACAGAATTTTTAAATTCGCTGGAATTACCCGGCTTACCACCTCATAATCTGCAAGTAAAAATCGGATCAGTAATTATTATGTTACGGAACATAAACCAGCCACGTCTGTGTAATGGCACCCGGCTTGCGGTGAAGAAATTATTGAACAATGTCATCGTAGCAACAATTTTAAAAGGGAAGTACAAAGGCGAAGATGTTTTAATCCCACGCATCCCTATGATACCGAACGACATGCCATTCAGCTTTAAGCGTTTACAGTTTCCAGTGCGGCTTGCATTTGCAATGTCAATAAATAAATCGCAAGGGCAGTCGCTAAGTGTATGTGGCATCAACCTAGAAAATCCATGTTTTTCACATGGCCAATTATATGTCGCCTGTTCCCGTGTCGGAAAACCAACAACATTATTTATTTACGCGCCAGAACATAAAACTAAAAATATAGTTTATCAAAAAGCATTAGAGTAGAGAGAAGCAGTGAAGAGTACAGAGACTATTAGTTGCTTTCTAGAGCGCGCGTGGTATTGAGCTTAGTGTTTAAATAAAAATGCAAAGTTGTTCAATAGCGATTTGTAAAAATATTAGTGAAATTATTTAATCCTAAGAAATAAACACTATTATGAAAATATATATTTTGTTTTTTATTTAATTAAAAATTAGTAAAGTCATTTTCAGGTATAGCGAGACCAGGGAATTATGGATTCATTTTTATATGGAGGATTCAGTTCAAATTGAATAGGTACTCATACCTAAGATAGGTCAGCTATACAAAATAAAGTAGTGCATCATTGCAACGCTAAGGCGGTACGAAGTTCGCCGGGTCAGCTAGTGATATTAATAAATATGCTTAACCAAATTAAGTATACTCCGAAAAGCGTATTACAAATATATTGTATTTTAGCAAAATTAACCCCTTTAGACGTCTTACCAATAAAAACCGCAAACATGTGAGAAAATTATACAGAAAAATTCGATTTTATTAATATCGCTTAATAGAAAATATTACCTATCAAACAAATATTACCTACCAACATTAGCAACCAAAAATAAATGTGGTTAAGCACCTGTTAAAGTTTAAGTCTGTTTTTATTATTTTAAAATATTTTAGTGATTAATTTTGCTTAAAAATCTTCCTATACATATAATATACATAAAGCGCCATCTATGTTTTTTTTTTACATTCATTCGCTTGTTGTTCCTTTGTTGTCTAAAAGCCTCAAGAGGTGGCGATACTAATACAGTTCTGGACTATAAAACTTAACGATTATTTGAAGTCGCTCTGATTTTTTACCCCAATTACATATATGGAGTTCACCCCTAGTATTGACTTTTTTTCATAATTCCACTGTTTCATTGTACCATAGACCATAGAAGAAAACTATATTCCAAATTGTAAAACACTTGTAAATAATTAGGCGTACGAAGTATTTCCATTAAACTATTTGAAATATTAATTTTCACAACGTAAATATATTGCAACGTGTTATATTCTACATCTTTCGCAGGCGTATAAACATAATACATATTTAAACAATTATAAGATGTAGAATAATCTCTATTGTTATCCTGTAGTTTTTAGTCGGATTTTACCAACCCTGTTTTTTCAACTAGACAGTTTCGGGAATAATGGGACGGAATTATATTTCTGCATATTTTTTAGGATACCTTTTTAAATATGCAATTAAAAGTTGTAAAAAAATATATATTTATTCATCATAACAAGCCCCCTGAAATGAACACGTAATATAGAAAAAAAGAATTTTTTTTCTTTTGAGACCTTTAAATACCTTTAATTGTTATACTATTATATTGTTGTTTTAGTATTAATGGCAAATATTTGAAAAATATGTTCGTTAATTAGATATATTACAATGCTAACTTTCTCATTGCGTTGTATCTGAGAAAGTATATTTTGAAATAGGAAAATGTAAATGTATTTGCACACTAAGTTTCGTTAACGTAAAAACCTGGGGAATATTTTATAAAACCACGACATATGTTATATATCTTTAAAGTTTCCCTACAATTTTTGCGTCAACATCTAAAAACCCATATATTTTCATAATTTCAGGTAGAGTATTCGCATATTTTTTTATATCTTTAGATATAAGATGTTAAATCTTATATCTAACGGTATGAAAAAAATTAATTTTAGAATGATGAAATGCAGAATGAAGAATATATCTTGATATTTTAACTAACTGTTTCAAACGACACCACGATATTTTTAAAAGTCCAGTGCGTAATTTATCCTCAATATTCAGCTATTGCGATATATGCGGGTTAATATATTATAGTTCCAAATTTAAATTTCTACGTCTTTTGCGAAAAACGGTAATTACGGTTTGTTCGATTTTTCCTTTTAAAATACAAAACTCTAAAAATATGTCAGAGGAAAAACTAATTTTCAGCAGTTAGTTCTAGATATCATACATGAAATATATGAAACGCTACCTCTCTAATGAAATTATAGTCAATAATAGAAAAGACAAAAGCCAACTTCACATATCCTCTTGGCCTTACGCCCAGGAATAGCGTATTATCCGCAAACCATGTAAATGTATCAAGCAAAGTACCGAATAGTCAAAAGGATCTCGATAAATTTCAGCCACGTCAAACGTAGCATTGTTGCGGAAACATGATACACAATACTCGAATCTGACTATAGCACTAATATTGATGGATAGTTCAATCTTATTATTGAAAATTGTATAAAATATAATTAAAAATAAAATGTATTGATTAAAATTTAGAATATAATTGAATTTCCTGTGTAAATTTTAATACTAATAAAACCATATCAAATATAAAATATAGAGACAAAAAATTAACAGTAAAATTATATTAACAACAAATTACATTTACCTCAATATGTTTATAGTTCTGATGTATAAATTTCCTTCCATAACCAACTCTGTCAATTTCATCAAAGCTCGTATAGGGAAAGGCAACTCAAACCGAATAGGTACCCTGTCCAAAACGTGAAGTGTCTGTCTGTGAATTATTAATGTCGTTATCTTTATATGCAGAAAGTATTTGAGCGTCAATAAATTTCAATTAGTCCTACTCTATAGCGTTGCAGTCGCGTAAGATGAGAATGAAATAGAATCAAATTTATTTGATTTTGATAAAAATTTTACGGGTATGAACCATCCACTTCTATCATCATTCTATGTTCATAGTACCTGTGATAAAGAAACTGTAACAACTGAATAACTGTTCGATGTTTACAAAAATGTAATCAACAGTTTTTTGCCATATCCATGTGTTCAATTTCGTTGATATAGAAGACATATTTTGTTCGACTACCGTTTGTGAATACACTCAAAACCGAAATTGTAAAAATGTGATGAGATTAATCAGATACAATCTGCATTTAAGCATATTTTATTTCGGGGAAAAAATAGATTTGAATACCATAACACGAAAAATACTACGAACAATATTTTTACAACCATTGCCGTATTCCAACAAATAATCCAAACGACGAATTCAATATACTCGCAAATTGTTAAGTTTCTATTTAATTTTGTATCAAACAAAAAATTACCGTAAAACACCTAGGAGGGCCATAATTCTTAAAAAAGTTGTTGATTTGAAAAGTTTTGTCTTTATGGCGGTCGCTCATGTTGACGCAAGGAAAATGTGTAAAAAGTGAATTAAAGTTTCCGCAGAAAAATAACATTGCAAGGTGCTCCGCTTCTGGCCGAGTCTACGTTCGGCGCCTGGAGCCGTAGAGACGCAACTCGTTGAGATTTTCCTTTTACGTAATTATATGCTTTACTGTAATAGTGCATCATGGGTAGATTGCAATAGATCTATTTTTTTTTAAATTGTACCACTTTTTTCTGCAATTTGAAAATTTTCATAAATCATTAACAGATATTCTTCAATCTATATCTTTTATGTCAATAAACATAAAAAATGTGACAATATTACATAATTAACTTTCTTAGCGATGAATTTGATTTGTTTAAATATCTCTATGCAAATATAGTTTTACAAAAAAATTATAAAAATATAATTGTCTATCTTTTTGGAAATACAGTTTTACAAAAAAAATAATAAAAAATAAAAGGATAAAACAAGTCAATTTCGAGGTCAACCTTGTTTACAACTCGTAAAGCAAAATCATTACCATTTGAAAATCTTTAACATCCATCCGTAATTCGCCCAAATATTTAAGATTATAAAAAAATATCATCGCTATCACCGATTTTTATTTTTCATTAGTCATTTAGACAAATTATCATAATAATTTAATTGCAATTTCGAAGCTAAACTCGTGGATTACATATTATTTAATATGGCAACATTCACAAATGTCTACAACCTAGATAGTTTGCTTTGTGAAAGTACAGTTGATTTATATTAAATGCACGTCACTGCTTTTTGGTAAATATTTGTAATATAGAGAGGAAATTCATTTAGTTTTCATCATAGACACTATTCATAGATTACTTCGTATCTGTGGTTATGCATACATATGTATTTTATACCAAATTTGAAGGACGATGTTATTTATGTATTAAATTTATTTTCATTAATTTTATAATTATTACAAACATAATGGTAAATGTACACACACACACACACACACACACACACACACACACACACACATATATATATATATATATATATATATATATATATATATATATATATATATATATAGTGTTTAGGTGGCAAAGTGCTAAAAGGCGTACAATCGTTTCATAATGAATTGAAAAAATTTTTACATTATTTTTTATGACAAACATAACCTAACTTTATTTTAAAAACCCAATATTTACGAAATGATCTGTAGGGTTCTTTATCATCTCACTGCTTATACACAAAATATAGTATTCAGTATTGTGCTTGCAATATTTGTAAATTTATTAAAATGAAGTGAAAAAAACAATGATAACTTCCTTACTCACAGTTTGAACATAAATTTCATTTTTGTTTTGTGCTATTGTTTATATTTTTGTAAACACGGAACAAATATCCAGGAAATAATTATATCAGTCATCGCCTAGTCTCCTCTTCTTAAGTTGATATTGGTAAAAATTCTCTGTCTAAAAGAGGATGAATGTCATTAGGTAAAAAGTAGTCTCTGCAGTATGTAAATTAACTCCACTACTCGTGCAATTAATCTTGTGTAATGCGGCAAAATGTTATCTTTTTAAATTAGTCGCTTAGTTTAGAAAATAAAATCATAATTACGTTTAAATTAACACCTGTGAAAATACCGCGAATTGTCAGTATGGCAACGTGGAACGTACCCACAGTAAATTTACTAGCATCCATAAGTAGTTCCATTTTGCATGTCGGAATCTCATGGTCAGATCATCACCATATTTATAAGAGACCACCTCGCTAATATGCACTTACAAATAAAACAATTATTATTAAAAATTATATAAAAAAAGTATAGAAATAAATTCATGCATATATGTATATATAACAAATATACCCTCAAAATTCTGTAGTCAGTCGATGCTTTCAAATGCAGGAAACTACGTAAGCAAATATAGGTTTTAGTGAACATTATTTGTGCCCGATAAAAATATAAGCTACTCTCAAGTTGCGCCTAAAGAAGTTTTGGTTCAAAAATATAATTGTAGAGCATATATCATCGTCGAAAGGTAAAAGGCATATGTTAAAATAAGAAAGAATAGGTAGTGATGAGAAGTCAGAATGGAAATATCTTTTCGTGATGATTTTTGAAAATTTAAATCGACGTTGCATTATAAATGTTATTTTCATACAGTTGAGACGTCACATAGATCCGTAGAGTTATATTTTTTAAGCTCAAAGCTCTTTAAGCTCTTTTATGAATAAATGGTGGTAGATGGTTTGGAGAATATTTTTGGTGAAAATTTAGCTACAAACATCGTTTACTTGAGGCTGCCAGCTTAAATTTTAGTCATTAGTAAACCTTAATCCAAAGGTTTCTAAGAGTTAAGGAAAAAAATTGGAAATCAATGTACACAAAAATACCAATGGAACAAGTGGAAAGATTTTCCCATTTGATATCAGTTAAAAATACAAAAAATGATATTATATGTTTCACGTTAAGTGATAAAGACAACAACGCGCTGCCTACCAATAATGATAAAAGTTTTGTAAGCGAGTCGAGCGGCGGATACGCAGCCGGACTCCATTCGTAGCGGAATAGAAAGGGAGATGCGCCGGTGAAAGTGGAACGAGTGAATAATTGGAAAGTTACTCCGCATTGTCGCCGTAAAAGCTCTCTCGACTTTTCAACGTAAATTAAATCACTAATTAATTTTATTTCATTCGTTCCAAGCACTTCATCGGGTTAAAATTTAAAACAACTATAGAATTTATCACCACTCCCACCGGAGGTTGTGTGCTTCTTTATTATTTTGTTATTTATAGGTTAACTTTTTTATATACACATAGGAAGAATCCGCCTAATACTGGGCGGCATCTGGCATCGGGTACAAAACAGTGTCTCTGCAAACGTAGACGCTTTCTTATTGTAGGGTAAAGGAGAGAAGCAATAGTCATGCATGCCACTATACGCTCCAGTTTTACTGGACCTGACTGCACTATGACATAAAACTATGATTTCGTTAGTACTTTAAGCATTAAATATTCGGTTTTACAGAACTTATATTAGACGTTTTGTTTTTTATTTTTTGGTTTAAATAATCCCGTGTTATGATGATTATATTTACTACCGATGTAAATAATTTTGAAACTTTCCCGTTTTAGGAGTCTGTCTTTTATCCAGTACAAGTTGCCAAATTAGGTTTCTTTGAAATGATTAAGAATTAAAGACAATGAAAGCTCAATTTTTAGTTTGTACTTTTTTTTCCAAAAATGTTTAGGTGTCCATTCCTAGGGGACTATTTTATTTTATTTTCCTTTAACTGATAATATGTTACAAAATAAAAAGGTATGTGATAGAAGTATGTCTCTACTGTAAGATTAGCCTGCACATTTTTATGTATATTTACAACACTCACTGGCGCAAAGCTAGAAACGTCATCCGTAATAATTTATACTACAATGACACCACAACGACAGATTAGATGGTACCACGATGGCAAATCAGAAGGTAGGTGAAGTTAACGTGGAGCTGAAAAGACATTGATCAGCTTCGCTATATATATATATATATATTATAATTACTTTAAGGAAACAAAGGTATAAAATAATATTTTGATGTCATCTTTACAGAAGTATTGTCCAATTTATGACGTTAAGTTCTTATAGCGCAATGAGCAGAGACTTACGAATAAATATTGAAATAGTACTTAACAAATTATATAAAATATACTTACTAATTGTAGATTTTATTGCCACAAACTACCCTTCTTATTAAAAGTGTTTACAATGGAAGTGATAATCCCAAATTTCGGCACTTACGATAAAGTTAATTTTTTAATCTTATACTTATTTATATAGTTTAATCGAGAGATGATGCTAAGATGGCGCTTTATGCCCATCAAACCCTTTGCAATTATTCTTCAGCATATCGTCTTCCAACATAAATTAGTACCATAATTCAAATATAAGGAACTACTTAAAATCAGACAAGATAAATAAAAGTCAGATTTAATACGAATAAAATTCTGTGCCAGCGAAATAATATATAAGCCTTTTTGAGTACATTTTTATTATTTGTATACATTTTAAAAGCACAAGGTTCTCAATAACGAAGTGTATTTAAATTGCTTGTGGTAATATATATTCAAAGAGTGAAAAGAACTGTCACTCGTTTAGCAACGCGACTTTGGCATCATTATGTCAAATGACGTAATGACGTTTTGAGAATTTCTTACACATTATTTTTAAGAAAATTTTAAAAATATTTTTTTAGGAGAATTGTTCCGGAAAATTTTGGAAAAGAAAATTAAAGGATTATTCTTTATGTATTACAAATTTTAATACACATATTTAATAAGCTGATATTATTACTCTTAATTTTACATCTCATTTTCCATATTCGAAGACAAACAAATTTAAAACGAATACTTTTTCCTTAAAATTTGATGGCCCATTTACTTTGAGCAATACCAAAGTCAATACCTTCATTATTAAAAGCAAATTATGGCATAAACCCATTGAACTGTCAAAAGTAACCTACTGCAAGGAAATACCAATTGTTTACCAAACTCTCCCTTTGGTTTCCTTACTTTCTGTATTTACAATTTAGAGAAATCGAACTGCAATTTCCATAAGTAGCATAATTAAAAAAAAAACAAAAAAATACCAACGAAAGTGAGGAAAACTTCATAGTTTTTTCTTTATTATATATCTGAATCCACTGACCATTCCTTTCAACACCGCCTCCTTCTTTCTACTCTGGTGCAAATAAAACCTGTCAACTAGGCATTGGTCAGATACTAGAATCTCCGTAAGACTTAGTGATAATTTATTTGCGACTCCCAAATTTAAGTTGCAATAACTTTTGCTGCTTTTGTGGCTTAATCAAAACTGGGATCCTGGCTTAATGCAAAAGGTTGAGATCAAAGCACATATTGAAATCCCTGCAGTGCCTTTAGAAAAATGAAAATGGTACTCTAAAACAGTAGCCTTATAATCCCCCTTAAAATTCTTCTTTTCTAATACTACGTCTGGCCAATACTTCTTTACATAGGCAAACTATTGGAAAAGAAGTCAGGAAATATGAAAACATTCAAAATGTAGGACCCCGGTCATTAAAAAAATTAATAAGATTTTTTATCATAAACGTTCTAGTTTCTAAACAAATTCGTTGATAACTTCATCTTTCATATATTCACAATGAAGTTCTATCGTAACTTAATAATGACGCTCTTGTTTCATGTTCTTGCAATGCACCCTTGTATTTTACTGCATTTCCCAGTTTTATCTCCATATTATGTTCTATATTTACATGTAGATATAATGAATGTTAACTTATTCAAACATGAAAAATACCACAAGCATATTTTCTCTTTTTGTATGGAAAGCGAGAAACTATTGTCACAGACTGGATAAGAGTAACCATAATATCATATTATAACAGAATAAAAGAGTAATATAGTATACAAGAAAAAAATATCCGTCACAAAAACGTAAGTGCTACTAACGAATTTATTTATTCTCGGTCTAATATAAAAACATTTAACCATCACGATTTAGTGGAAATATATAGACAAAAATTTGAGATTCATGTGAAAAATATCTAAATAAAAAATAATTCCAAAATAGACATAAAAATTACAGTTTGATATTGATAATTCTACGTAAAATAAAAATACTTGCGTAAACCAAGAAATTATAACATCCTCAGTATTTCTGACGGTTTTCATTAAAACGTATGAAATAGGCTAATCCATTTTATAATAACAAATTGATTTTAAAAATTGTCTCATAAATACCATTTGTACATCCTTTAAACACGGAGTCATATTAACTTTTTCTAGGACTTAATTTAAATTGCTTACCTGAATTATGAACACTATTACCTTAAACATGGTGGAGATCAACCTAACCACGTGCTCAACCCGCACGCCTTAAAAGTCGATAACTACATGCTCATCAACTGAAATATCAACGCACATCCGGTAATCATTCAGCATAAAGAGTTACTTGAAAAATTCCCACATATTCGGATCCAGTAACTCCTCGCCCGAACTACTACTAGGAAGAAATTTGTAAGAAAATCGTAAACTTTTTAAACACATTTACTTTACCATTCATTTTATGAAAAATAATTTTAGAATTCATTACTTTTTCCTCTATCCATTTCACTGACTAGTGAATTATGCTAGTACCAAATCCTAATGAAATTTTCTGTTTTAAAATAATCATAGTGGGATTATGTACGTAATCTGAAAGGTTGCTATTTTTTCTCAAATTGAATGTTACTAATAGTCTTGTACCCGTCCATAGAGGAAAACGTATCAGCATAGCTTTAGCTTGTTTACCAAATATAAAATAAGTTAAAGTGCTAAGCATAAAATTAATGTCAGTTCCGTTTGAAAAAAGTAACAGTATCTTAGCCACATTCTTCCAGATTTAGTAAATACATCAAGATTTAAATCTTCCAATAATCACTCTTTATAAACAATTAAAAATGATGTTATTTACATTAGGTTCAACCTTTATACGAGAAACATAAAAGTTTAAAAAAAATACTCATTAGTTGGCTTGTAAATATAATGTATGTTCTTTACTTCTAAAAGACATCTTGCAAACAAATTTGGAGGTTTCACTTATAAAGCAGGAATAAATTAAAACAGTGTCAAAAAAATATTAAAAATTAAAAATAGGATGATGAAAACCTTGTCAAAATATTTTACTCGATGCGACACGTAAATGTTTATAAAATTTACAGATCCTATAAAATTACCACCAACCACCAACATAATAAATAACAACCAACAACATTCCAACTGATTTAACACACGACTGGTAAACAAACAGACTTGTTAAATTTACAAGACAGGTCTCAATGAGTGAAGACGCATTTACAATTTTTATTTATCATACGTAAGTTGGCGCACGATGAGCTCAAATGTACGAAGGGAAGTCAGAAATTTCGGGGAATAGGGAGGAAGAAAGTCGAAAAAACTTGGTGCTATTTTTCCCTTTCAATATATTCGCCCTTAACCTTAACACATTTCTCAGATCTATCGATTAATTTATTTATTTAGACGCTTTTATTAGGTCGACTTGTGTGTAACTATAAATGGAACCTTCCAAAACTAATTTCCATGGACTTCTAATTGGTGTATTATCATAATTTCATGAAATTTAAAAAAATTACAGTCTTAAAACTAAAATAAAAACAAAAAATTATCAAAATATATATATATTTAAGAAAACCTGAAAAATAATATTTTCATTACCTCATGTTCGCAATTTAAATATTTCTTCAATTGAAATCTAATTTTTTGTAAACTTATTAAAGATATAGTCCCTCGTGTGACAAAACTGAAAGTAGAGTAAAATATTTCTTGTACCTTACTTGAAACTTGTTACTTGAAACTATATATATATATATATATATATATATATATATATATATATATATATATATATATACTTGAAACTATCAAGTGGTCAAATCAGATAATTGTCAATTTAGTTGTAGTACTTTTACTTTAAATGTATTCACCAGGGATGGGCTGTGGCACAACCTTCAGAAAAAAAATTACGCAAAATAATTCAAATAATACTGATAGAAAATTATATATTATTATTAATATTAATGTGAATGCATGATTAAAACAAATATTTGGTGTTACGTGATTTTTAAATATTATGCCAATTTAAAAAATTACATAATTGTGAACAAAATAATATTTTTGGATGTGCCGGCCTGCCTGGTAACTCTCCCCAGAAAAATGGTGGCTATGCCATTGCGTATTTGTAGTGTTATTGTATTTATGTTATCCCATTTTCTTAACATAACCACTTTCTCTTCATTTACAATACTGTTGGAAGATACCCACCACCTTCCCATGGTTTGCACTGAGTAATAATAAATATTTATTATCTCTAATAAATATTTCTATAATTATGTTTATCTTTACATATGTCTTAATTTGTTTTCAAATGTATGAGTTGTCCACATAGTTTCCTTCAAAATAAGTACATCTTATTTTGTCATATCTTATCAGTAATACACTTTTATATAAACCTAATTTTACTTTATGCACGGTTTCGTAATAACTCACGTGATTTTTCTCAGATGAAATAAATATTGTTTCTAGTACTTTAACAAGAGAATTTATAAAAGTATTAGTCAAAATAACAAGAATTTAAAAAATGACATTTTTATGTTTATGTTTTAAAGTTCTTTCCATTAATGATACTAAAAAAGTATCATTTTGGCAACAATATGAAAGAAACAACTTTACAATTGTGATATCTAAAAGGATGAAATATGAGTAAAAACACGTGAATCCACGACTACAAATAACTCAAACTTGCGATATTTCAGGAATTACTTTAAGGCCCGGTTTTCTAAACAAACAGTATCTATGTAACTGCAACTTCTTAGCATGTAAACTACATTTGAAACAACCAACAATAGCAGCACACTAGAAGTAATCAAATCACAAATTTTTTTTTTAAATGGTCCCATTTTATAGTGTTGTCGTCAAAAGTACACACGACTGCCAAGTCTCATGATGAAATTTAGTTTCATATATTCCATTAGATAGTTAATTGGTTAGTTAGTTGATTACAAGACCTAACAAAATCCTGTTGAAATTAACCGCAAAAGTACGATTTTAAAGCAATGAATGAAGAACTTTGCTAGGGAAATAAGACTGATGATTAGTGGCCAGTTTTATAAATTGATAAAAGATAACTATAATAACTGTGCAGTTGGTCACATTCTCAAACATATTTAGTTATGAAAAATTATTGACGAAATTCTAGCAACTAAAGCTGTTCAAATGTCAAATATCGAAGCGTGTTGAATTATTTTGTCAAAAATTGCTTTAAAAATTTAAGGGAAAAATAAAATAAATATCAATTATAAATTTATTTTAACTTTCATCTGAAAATAAATTCACAGTTATTAGTCTATGTTCATTGTACGAAATGAGCCTTGTATTCCTTGGAGCTCTTTTGACATGGCGGCGCCAGCTCCAATCCTTTTACTCTCATCCGTTCTGTACTGATCTTGCTCCAAGAACCACTCGCGACGGTTAAGCATCTGCTCATATAACTCGTCTGAAAATTATTAAACATTTCGTAAGAAAACAATCACGGATAGGAGTTGCTCTTTCACTAATTTAAGCTGTACGTGGATAACACTAAATTACCATTTCCTACAAATAAAATATATTTAAACATTTTGTTTGAAAAATAAACCACCAATCTATGGAGTATTCAATACTTAATTTTAACTTTGTATTAATCAATTTGCAAATAATCAGACTAAATATTTTGATATTTAAATTACCGCTAATGTCTTAAAGTACAGTGATCTGCTTTAACATGCTTTTGAGTTAAAAATATTTTAATGGCTCAAGCGCTACTAAGTAATTATTATTAGAATTTAATGGCAACTCATATTCATTTTGCGATAACTGTGAAAGTGAACTGCTATCATCGGAAGAAGTGAAAATTTGACTTGAAAAATTTCTGGGTATATTTAAATATTGTTACATGGGATGTTATCCGCTCCATTTCAGAACTTCTATTTCAACGTTTCCGGTTTTATTGTGAATATTAAAAATCACAATTTAATTTGCTTATTAGAATCCATAAAAAATGATGAGATATCAATCGCTCATTTTAGCTTTGATAACCCCACGATTCGGAATCAATCCTTTCTTTCCTCGTTTTTGTCATTAACATTCAAAAGAAGCAATTACATATTTGACTAATATTTCTTCTGTTTCATAAATTATGATTCTAATTCGTTTAGACAAGGATGACAATATGCCATTGTGACGTCATTTTAATGATACACATATTCTACAAGACCGAAAGAGACAGAAGAATATTCTTACTCTACTAAATTGAGAAGCCAATAACTCGCTCTTTATAATTTTTTCAGAACAGATTAAAACCCTGTGACAAAAAAATAATAAACAATTTTTCACGATATTTCATGAGAAATTGCAAATTTAGAATTAGCCATCTCCTCTATGGTCGCAGCCTGTGTCGACATTAACACGTTTTGTTCACTTTAATGGTCATTCGATATCACTAAAAATTTTGTGAGCAAAATAATACATGCATTCATAAATTATTTTGAAGTCTCTGACACAAAATGTAAACATGTTTTAAGTTAAGGTTTCTTTTTTGTAAGATAACATATAAACATAAATTTAAATTTACAAACCCGACAAAGTTTGAATGGATTTATTCTCTCCTCCAAAATCAGACGGAAGATGGCTTTTGGGAAAAAAATTATAGAGACCCTCATAGTCACTATGCAAATGCAGTCTGTTTCCAATTTTTTCACTCCATGCTGCCTTCAGAAGTTTAACTATTATTTCTGCGTAAGTTGGGACATTTATATAATGAATGCTCTTAATTTTCGCCCCATAGCATTCCTGAAAATGAAGTAAATCGATAAAGAAAATAAATCATTAAGTACGACTACAAAACCAGATTGGCATCCTTTATGTAATATACATTTTGCAATAAATAATAACTCAGTGCAAAAATAGAGATACACACAAAAATCAAACCCTGTTACAACTTATGGCTTTTAACTGTAGCTCAGGGTGTTCCTTCTCCCATCAATCCACATCTAAAATACGCCAATTTCACTATACATAAATATCGTTCACAATTAGCGATATTTATTTTTAATTTTAATGATATTTTTTAATATTTTTCAATTATTAACAATTCCGAAAACACTTCACAAATAACGATACATTCCACAATAATTTTCTGTAATGTGTTTTTGTTCGCCAAAAAAAAATAAAGAAAGAAGAAATATTAAGAAACTAACCTTATTTCCATAGTTATGTCACTTTTCAAAGTTATGTCACTTTTTCTTTGTTCTAGAAGTATTCACACCATTAACATGGACCGATATCTTCTAAGATCAAAGTTGGTCAGACAAACTATCAAATGTTAAAAAACCCCAGATACAACTTACTTTTCAAGTTTACTTTTCAATTGTACTGCATAATAAATTCTGATCAATTTTTCAAAATATTATTAAAATGTCGCTTACATATTATTCCTTAGTTAGGAACTATATTTGGAAAAAAATTATAACGCAGATTAATTCGCTCTATCCTCTACCAAACATAATCAATCAGAGACAGTTATTTATAAATATTTTAAACTGCGTCTACTCTCAACATATGAAAGTTATGCTGAAACTTAAACTAAACAAACCGATAGCAGGTAGCAGGCTTAAGTTGAGTTTTGATTACCTATGCAATAAATGCACAAAATGTCAAGTTAACTTTCATTTTGTATCGGAGTTTGCTAAAAGATTGGGGATAGTAAAATAACTACAAAATAATTAAGTTGAGGTTTCTGCAATAGGTATATTTCTCCAAAACTTGCCTAAAAGTAAGGAAATCAAATATGGAACTTACGTGAAGAAGGAATAAACTTTTCTTGATTAGGGCCGGTGTTAACCGCGTGATAAGATCGAGTTTAACTCTTTTCCAATCAATGATATAATGATTACCTAAGCACAAATCGGCAAAGGTAACATACTCGTGCACCATATAACTCAATTTCACAGATTCATATACGTCAAGTTTTGATAAATCGTCACCTTTATGACTGAAATAATATTGAAATTAATACATGGCGTCTGTTCACAAAGCATATTACAAAATTCATCCGTTTTTTAAAAATGTCATGAAAGTCTGTTGATACAAAAGCAGTCCATAATTATTTTCCTATTTATTCTATTATTTGTACGATAATACATTATCCTCTCGTATGGCTAATGGAGTAAATATAAACCAAATGTGTATGGTAAACCAGGCTATGAATGTACTCATTTTCGTTCTGTATATTGTTCAGAAACTTTTTTGTACCCGGAGAAAACAAACTAAGCAAAACATGAAACAAGCAATAAGTTAATAGTAAGTAAAATATGACCCTTAAATTTTCAAACCTTCGTATGTACCTAAGTGCTATGTGAAAACGAAACCGGTGCTATGTGAATCCCATTCAGATTCGGTGGATTTTTTTTTAAATGTAGTGCTTCGTTTTTCTTCTTTTTTTATCTACCAGCTTTCAAGTTATTTACCATAATCATTGATCATGCACTGTCTGAATAGATACCGTTATCCACTTGTTCTAAAAGTATTTTTACTTTTGCTTTTCTAAAATCGTCATGCTGCATTCATCATATGTGATGCTGAAATCTTCCATTAAGCCAATTTTATTACCGTTAATTTTGTAACCTCATTGTTAAATAATTCCTACGCTAATAGTTCCTACGTACTTCTGTCATTATACTAAATTACCTCTCTTCATCCCTTGCACTTTTATATTTCTTTCCACTTCCCCATCCGCCATCCAACGACCATTTCTATCTTAATCTAAGCGTAAAAATGTAAGTGGATTTAAATCTGATTTTTCTGACGGCTGTATAATATCTTTTTCAAATTCCTGCTATTTGCTATCTGTCCAAAAACGTTGGAATTATAGCAATTTGATTGAAACATTTCTGTATCTATCTTTTTATTGCTATTTTTCGTTATCTTGCTTTTGTCACGAACTACCATAAATAATAAAACCACCCTCATACTTTTCTTCAATATGTTTTTGTTCGAACTAAAATGTATCTCTTTAAAACAATATCGTTCAAACTTGAATTCGTCTATACAAAGAATTTGTTTCAAGTTGTTCTAAGCAATCAAATTTTGTTTTTTTTCTGTTATTTGGCACCCGAAATAGTGTTTTTTACAGTAAATAAGTCCAACTAAATTTTTGTTGCGTACTCAGCTTTTTATTGTAATTGGAGAAGTCTTTGAATGGTTTCATATTTATTTTTTCCTACTGTATTCTTATTGTTACATAAACAAAGAATTGCTAAATAATTATACCCGCAATTGCTAGTCTCTCTTTACATAGTAGTTATATACATAAGAAACTATTTTAAGGCATTGCCGCTTCTCGTCGAGTATGAACATTTGTACCAAAAATCGCTTGTTCCCAATTTGTTTTTTTTTACTTTTAAAAAATAATTTCCTAAAAAACAAATATCCTTCTCTACCGGCAAAACACCGAAATACACCGTACATCGAACGTCAATCATACAAGGTAAATTTAACCAGGCAATACAACCAATCTTCATATAGGGAAGCAAGCAAAATGCAGGTGAATTACCTCAATTCCAAACAACTAAAAATGACGCGATAGAAATTATGAACCACGACACAACTAATATAATATTAACCTCAATAACAAATCTCCTAATGGAAGTCATTAAAAATTGGCTGGTTCTGCTCACAAAAATAGCCCTATGGAACGTCAATGAGATGTGTTTTGAAAGTAAACATGTTTTGCAAGTAACGACATTTTTACAGATAAACAAGATTGATATCCTGCTGGTATCTGAAGCACGCATTACGAAAAAAAATTAACAATTCCAAATTACACATTCTACCAAACACCGCATTCGGATGGTACAACCACCAGGGATCTGCAATCCTCATAAAGAATAATATTCAACACCACGAGACAGAACCTTTTAAACCTCCTGGTATACAAACCACAAGAACTGTTGTTGAAAATTAGCGTGGATACATGGTGGTTACTTTCTGTACTCTCCCCCAAATCACGCAGTGAAAAAAGAAAATTACGTCTATCTCTTCAAAACTCTTGGACTAAAATTTATAGCAGGTGAAGATCATAATTCTAAAAAAGCTTCTTAAGGAAGGCAACCACAGGCAGCAATAAATGATCTTCACCAAGATAAAATATCGAGTGGAGAACCAACTTATTGGCCCCCCCATCCAAGAGAAATCCCAGACTTAGTAGACTTCAGCGTCATAAAGGGCATTTCAAATAACCATTTCAAATGGACTTCTTGCTAAGAGCTCTCATAGTGTCGTATATGTTACTATATTTCATAATGGAAGTTTCGCAACAATTTTTACATGCAAAACCTATTGTAAGACTACACGGACGCTAAACCAACTAGGATATGTTTCGCTCCTTCATTACTACGAATCACAATAAATTCTAAACTCCCTCTAAAACAGAACAGGACATTTTTATCGCGGTCGAGCATTTTAATTAATGTATCTGAAGGGCTGCACGGGATAGCACTCCTATCGCCCAGAAGCTCATTGAGCCTGAATGCTCGAAATCTATTTGAGAACTAGTAGGTGAAAAAGACATGCTTGCAAGACCTGACAAACTCTCAGATTTCCCAGAGACAAAACACAACTCAATGAACTAACGGTTAAACTTATAAAGCTGCCGAGTGCTAAGAAGAACGAAAGGATACAGAACCACCTACGCAATCTAGGTGCTATGGCTGCCACTGACTATTCCCTTTAGAATGCAGTCAAAAAACTCAAAAGATCGACTGTATGTAATCTACCAATCAGTAGAAAAGATAGCTCATGGGCTAAAAGTAACCCAGAGAAAGGAGAAGCTTTTGCTTCTCATCTAACTGATGTTTTCGTATCAAACCCTACCCAGAATGCGTTGAACCCTGACAACGAAAAAATTCTTAAGTTCCTTGATGAACCATTTCAACTCTACATTCCAATTGAGAGACTAAAGACGAGTTAAGTCAGTATAACCATTAAAAATTTAAACCAAAACCAAGGCCTTGGATACGATTTTATAATAGCAAAAATACTCTGAGAATTACCTGAAACAGCAATGCTATTCCTGACAAACTTATTTTATTACATATTCGTGAGATGTATAATCCCCCTCAGCTGAAATTAAAATTATTTTTAAGCCTGGAAAATGTCCTGAAGATATGTCACACACATATTGTACACTGCCACATATTGTAAAAAGTTACGGAAATCCTTTTCTTAAAGCAATCAAATAGAGGAATAGATGAAAATAAATAATGTCTGCCATTAATCATTATTTAGAAAAAAGTACAGACTTATCCAACCGATACACAGACTTGTAGAAGAAATTCATAAAACTTTGAAGACAAAAAATATTGCTGCACTGAGTTTTTGGACATTTTGCAGGCTCGACAGAGCTTGGCACTAAAGCTTGTTTTATGAAATAAAAAATAACTCCCTACAATTTTTTTCTTAAATCATCATATCTTGCGGAGAGATATTTACATTTGAAACAAGGAGAAGACACAATCAAACTTTAAGAGACACATGCAGGAGTGCCACAAGAAAGCGTACTTGGTTCAACCCTGTATCTAATCGTCACTTGCCTGTAATCGACGGAGTTGTAATCAGTACTTTTGCTAATGATACAGCAGTCCTAATTGTGCATGATGAACCGAATCAAGCAAGCAATATGCTTCAACTCTACTTAAACTAGACCACACAATGGATAAATACTTGGCGAATAAAAGCAAACGAGACTAAGTCTGCACAGGTGATATTTGCCATTAGATGTGAAACGTGTTCTTCTGTATTGCTTAATAGAGTACAAATATCCCAAGTAAATGAAGCCAGATAACTTGGACTCTATTTGGACCGTCATCTCATATGGAAAAACCGTATATTCACAAAACAAAATCTCCGCAAATCCAACTAAGAAAAATGTACTGGATACTATATAAAAAATCACAGCTGTCACTGTAAAGTAAACTGTTATAATACCGGTGTAGAAAATGCTATTATCCTAAAACCAATTTCGACTTATGGGATTAAGCTCTGGGGACCGCCTTCAACTCAAATATAGAAATACTGTAGATGTTCCAGTGAAAAATGCTAAAGATAATCACTAATGCCCTCTGATACTTAACAAACCAGCAGCACGAGGAACTTTGAATTAGAACAGTCAAAGATGAGATTATACACCCTATGACGTTACATAAAAACAAAGTGGACAATCACCAGAATATACTAGCTACGCACTTGATGAATAGTAATACGACATTCAAAAGG